>PISW01002528.1:0-21560 GCA_004023785.1 Mungos mungo
CAGAGTTAGGGGTGGGGGGCCCAGGAGCAGGCACACACAATACAGATCTTCCTGCTGGGGCTAGAACATGCTGTGGCCCCTGTAGGCCACCCGGCCCAGGCCCGGGGTGTAGGCTCAGGTCCCTGCAGGCGTGGGTTCCCCAGAGATGGGGATGGGGACCCCCCAGGCCTGCTGCCCTCTGCTGGCCACGCCCCCGCCTACCACCCCGCAGAAGCCCTCCCACCAGGGTTCCTGAGTTCCAGCTGAGATCCGAAAGCAGAAGCCCTCAGCAAATGCTATTTTTTTTCCGAAATGGCATTTATTGCTTTTGTCTTTCTGACCACAAATGCAGCGCAGCAAAAGGCAGAACTTTTGGGAAACAGAAAAGCAAAAGGAAGAAACATCACTGCCGCTCCACAGCCTGAGGATACCAGCCCGGGTCTCCCCCCACAGAGGGGCCCCTCCCAGCCTCCCCCCGACCTACACCCCTGATGTGCTGAGCGGAAGAGCCGCTCAGAGCAGGGGCCCTGACAGCACATGAGGGCGTGTCCCTGTTCTTCCCCATCAGCCCCTCTGATGAGCCCCGCGGGGCAGCTGTGAGGGGACTCAGTGCCTTCCAGGCCGGGACTTCTGTCCTCCTGACAAGCGCCTTATCAGGTTAGGACCCCTTACTCCAATTTTACAGATGAAGGAAAGGAGGTCAGAGAGGTGAAGTCACTTGATCAAGGTCTCGGAGCTGGGAAGTGACAGAACGGGGCTCACTCCTCACTGTGGTCTCTCGAGCTCTCTTGTTATTGGGGGGAGGTGGCGGGGGTGGGGGGCAGGGGAGGGGAGGGGACGCTGGGAAGAGGATGCGGAGGGGAGGGAGGGAGGAATTGGGAGGGGAGGGGGAGGGGAGGAGAGGGCTGGGGGAGGGGAGGGGTAGGAGAGGTCAGTAATGGATGAAACATCAAAAGCCTCCTGCACGTCCCTGGTCACTGCCCACTGGGAGGGTGGCTCCCAGGGCTTCCCGGAGAGTGAGGAGGGGACCCTGAAGTCCCCATCAGCCCTGCCGGGGGCCCAGACAGACACTTGTCTTCCCAATCAGGAAGCTGCACTCCGCTGCCTTTAGGAAACAAAACAGAAACAGCTGCTATTTTTAAAACAGCATGTTTATAGGACAGGCCCCGGGGCCCTGCAGGACTGTCAGCCCCAAAGCCCTGGTGACAAGGTTTCCGGAGACGTTCACACCATTCACAGCACATCCTGCAGTGCAGCCCGAAGCCCTTTACTCCCCACTCCATTCCCTCCTGGGGAGGTGACCCCTCTTCCAGCAGCTTCTCCAGTCCTCACGGCAGCTTTCTGAGCCTCTTGCCCTGGCCCCTCTCAGCCCCTGCCTCCTTCAGAGACTTGGGGATTCCGAGATACAGAGAAGCCAGTGTCTGCCCCTCAGAGGCTCACGGCCCAGGGGACACAGACAGACACCGTGATGCCCCAAGGCCCTTTGCCCACATTTGCTGGTGCCGGTATGCTGGGTGCCATGCTAAGGCTTCAGGGTGAGTCTGCCCGGCCCGGGCGGCCCTCAGGCTGCCCACAGTCCAGGTAGGAGATCAGCCAAGAGAAGGGAAGGGCGGGCAGACGGATTCGTTCTATGCAGGGACCAGGGCTTCGCAGGGAGCCTGGAGGGACAAGGTCAGGATCCCAGGTCTGAAGGGTCCAGGCAGGGGACAACAGGAGCAAGGGCGGGGGTTTGCAGAACTTTGGGTAGTTTAGCTCCAGAACAGAAGTTTGGAGAGCTTTAGTAGTTTCTCCAGTCTAGGGGGCAGTGAGCCCAGGGTGTGTTGGCTGGAAATACCCAGCATCTTTTTTGAAAAGATTCAGGGTTGCCCTCCCTTCCAGCCCTGACCTCCACATTCAGGGGTCCTCGGGCCTGTCTCGTTAGCAAGAGCGAGAACACCAGCAGTGCTCAGAGCCTCAGTGCCCAGGGTTTGCCCACTTTCGTAGCTCCGTGATGGTAATTGCCAAACATGCTGAATGGGTAACTTATGCAAAGTACTGTTCCAAGCTAATAAGTAGCAGAGCCCAGATTCAAGCTCAGGAGTCTGTTATCCAAACCTGCACTTATAAGCCAGGATGGCCCCGGATGGGTGTTCAGGCTGCACGCTGCACATGGGTGCCTTATCTGCGGGAGCTTCATTCATCTTGTGGACATCGCACACAGAATGCACAGGAAGGCATGGAGTTCTAGACATCCTGGCCAATCTGTGAGGCTGAGGAGAAGGGTCGGGGGAAATCCCTTCTGCATTAACCCACACTGCCATGTACACAGTCAGAAGGGCACGCACACGGACACTCACAGTGTGCCCATCCCGCTCTGGACACCCCCAAGCTGCCTCCCTTGCCCCCCGCTGCTGTCTGAGGCCTGGTTTGCACTTCTTCCTACTAAACCAGATACAAATGGTCCGGTGCCCAGGAGCTGTGTGATTGGGCAGGAAGGTAGGTTCGTGCGCACTTACACACACACACACACACACACACACACACACATGTGTGCAGCCAGAGCTGCTGCCTGCAGGGTTCCAAAGTCTCCCCCACTCCAACTCTTCAGATGATGCAATGATGGACTGACTTCAAAGCATCTCCCCTGAGTGAGGAGCACGGGGCTCTCATTTGGCCAAAGGCATCACTGAAAGTGACCATGGCCTTGTGGCTGCCCTGGAGTTCCACGGCCTCAAGGTCCAAGGCTTAGCCTCATTCTAACCAGGAGGAGTGGGAGCAGTGGGACACAGGCACTCCCTCCCTCTCCCGGCCTGCCCTCCACTCTGCCAGCTCCAGCAGCCTGCCATCCGTCGGTGCCACCGTCAGACACTGTGGACTCCAAGGTCCCAAGGTTTGTCCTTCGGAGAACGTGCTCGGGCAGAGCAACACCTCCTGCCCACCCCCCTCCAGCCACCCTTCTGTTCATGGCCTTATCCTGGGCATACTGGGGACCTTGCATTTCACCCTGGTCACACTGCGGCTAGCCTGAGAAAGTCCCTGCAGATGTCCCCTCCCTCCCCTTCCTGTCTTTATCCTGCAAGGTCACCCAGGAGCAGAGCAGGTGATGGCAGAGAGAAACCCTGTGATCAGGTCATTATTGCTGCATAATCAGTCAGCCCACGAGCAACACGCAGGGAAGATCAGAGAGGAAGACCAGGCAAGATCCAGAGCTAGGCCTGGAGGGGGCCAAAGGGATAGTAGAGTGACGCTCAGGGAGGAGACGAGAGGACAGACATGGCAGGGGACGAAGTGTCCTGAGGAGGGGCAGCTGGGAGAAGGGGCCAGGAGGCTACTTACTCAGTTATGCACCAGCCAGCCCGGAGAAGGAAGGGAAGGGGGTGACCTCTGTCTCTCTGTTTGTCCTGAACCCATCTGGTCCACCACGGCACCTTGCCTAGCTCTTCACACCGTCTTACAGAAAACTGAAGTGGTTTTATCTCCTAAAATTGGGGAGATTTCTTACAAATCAATCAGTGTGATACCTCACATCACCAAGAGAAAGGGTAACAACCATATGATCACTTCAATAAATGCAGAAAATGCACTTGACAAAGTATAGCGTCCGTTCGTGATAAAAACACTCAACAAAGATAAGGCTTAGAGGGAACATGCTTCAACGTAATAAAGGTTTTATATGAAAAACCCACAGCCAACATCATACTTAATGGGGGAAAACTGAGAGCTTTCCCCCTGAGGTCGGGAGCAAGATAAGGATGTCCGTGCTCGCAACTTTTATGGACACAATGCTGGAAGCCTTGGCCACAGCATCAGGCTAGGAAAAGAAGTACAAGGCATCCGAATTGGTGAGGAAGGAGTAAAACCTTCACTATTTGCAGATGACATGATACCCTATACAGAGGACCCTAAAGACTCCACCAAAAAATTCCTAGAACTGGGAAGCTGATTCCGTAAAGTCACAGGATACACAATCAATGCACAGAAATCCATTGCATTTCTACACACTGACGATGAAACAGCACAAAGAGAAATTAAGAAAATAATACCATTTACAGTTGCACAAAAAAGTAATAAAATACTTCGGAACAAACTTAAACCAGAGGTGAAAGACATGTATTCTGAAAATTATAAAATACTTACAAAAGAAATTGAAGATGGCACAAAGAAATGAAAAGACTCTCCACGTTCATGGATTGGAAGAGCAAATATTGTTAAAATGTCTATACCACCCAAAGCAATCTACAGACTTAATGCAATCCCTATCAAAATACCAACAGCATTTTTATAGAACTAGAATAAATAATCCTAAAGTTTGTATGGAACCACAAAGTCCCCAAATAGCCAAAGCAATCTTGAAAAAGAAAAACACAGCCGAAGGCATCACAATTCCAGACTTCAAGTTGTATTACAAAGCTTTAGTAATCAAAACAGTATGGGACTGGCACAAAAATGCATACATTGATCAATGGAACAGAAGAGAAATCCCAGGATAAATCCGCCAATTAATGTTCAACAAAGGAGGCAAGAACATGCAATGGAGAAAAGAAAATCTCTTCAACAAATGGTGTTGGAAAAACTGGACAACCACATTCAAAAAAATGAAACTTTCTTTTATCGTACACAAAAATAAACTCCAAATAGATTAAGGACCAACATGTGAGACCTGAAACCATAAAATTCCTAGAAAAGAACCCTGGCAGTAGTTTCTCTCACACTGGCTGTAGCAACATCTTTCTAGATATGTCTCCTGAGGCAAGGGAAACAAAAACAAAAACAAACTCTTGGGATTACATCAAAATAAAAAGCTTCTGTACAGGGAAGGAAACAATCAACAAAACTAAAAGGCAACCTGTGAAATGGGAGTAGATATTTGCAAATGACGTGTCCAATAATGGGTTAGTAACCATATAAAGAATTTCTACAACTCAACACCAAAAAGGCAAATAATGCAAGTAAAAAATAAAATGGGCAGAGGACATGAACAGACATTTCTCCAAAGCAGACATACAAATGGCCAACAGACACATGAAAAGATACTCGACATGGGGCACCTGGTGGCTCAGTCGGTTGAGCGTCCAACTTCAGCTCAGGTCATGATCTCACAGCCCCATTTAACAAATCAATGGGTAAAATGGGGAAATGCCGGTCAGAAAGGTGGTAAACAGTAATGCCTGGATGCCTCAGTTGGTTAAGCATCCGACTTCGGCTCAGGCCATGATCTCACAGCTTGTGTTTCGAGCCTTGCGTCGGGCTCTGTGCTGACAGTTCAGGGCCTGGAGCCTGCTTCACACTCTAAGTCTCCCTCTGTCTTTGCCCCTCCCCTGCTTGCTCTCATTCTCTCTCAAAATAAAAACATAAAAAAAAATTTTTAAAAAAGATACTCAACATCACTCGTCATCAGGGAAATGCAAACCAAAACCACAATGAAATATCGCCTCACACCTGTCAGAACGGCTAAAATCAAAAACTCAAGAAATAACAGGTGATGGTGAAGATATAGAGAAAAAGGAATCCCAGTTGGCAGGGGTGCTGCCATTCTGGAAGATGGTATGGAGGTTCCTTAAAAAGTTAAAGACAGAACTACCCCTAAAATCCAGTAATCGCACCACTGCGTATTTACCCAGAGAATATGAAAACACTAATTCAAAGGGATATACAGACCCCTATGTTTATTGCAGCGTTATTTACAAGAGCCAAATTATGGAAGCAGCCCAAGTATCCTCAGTAGATGAATGGAGAAAGAAGATGTGGGGTATATATATATATATGTGTGTGTGTGTGTGTGTGTATACACACACAACGGAACATTATTTAGCCTAAAAAAGAATGAAATCATGCCATTTGCAGCAACATGGAGGGATCTAGAGAGTATAATGCTAAGTGAAATTAGTCAGGGAAAGACAAACACCATATGATTTCACCCATATGTGGAATTCAAGCAACAAAACAAATGAACAAAGGCAAAAAAGAGAGGGGCAAAACAAGAAACAGCCTCTTAACTACAGAGCACTGATGGTTACCAGAGGGCACGTGGTGGGGACATGGGACTGAGGAGGACACTTGTTGCGATGAGCACTGGGTGGTGTAGGGAACTGCGGAGTCACCACATTGTACTCCTGAAACCAATACAACGGTGCATGTTCACCACACGGGAAATACAATTTTTAAAAACCGGGGAGGTTTCTCACACACGCTCACACAGACCTGCGTCTCTTCTGTGACGGGCACCGAGCACGCTGTGGGCTGAGTGGACCCCCACTCTTTGGGGAGTTGTTTGGCCCCATCCCCCGTCTGCATCTGAGCCAGCAGCCTGGACCCTCGGTCAGATATTTGACACCTGCCACGCGTGCCCCCACGCCCATGTTGGGTCCCCAGGGTACGGGGCGAACCCCCTGCTGAGGCTGGTCAGCGGCCAGGGCTGTAACCCCAGGAGGGCAGAGGAGGGCAGTGCGTCACCCAGTAACGTTCCATGGAGTCAATGGCTGGGGAAGGGCTTCTTGACCCAACACACTGATGGAGGAGTCCCCTGGGGCAGATGTCAGCCCCCGGGAGACTTTTGTTACTGAGGAGAGCGGGGTCCGGTCCTACCGGGACGGGCCCCCTGGTTCTCCTCAGCCTGCCCCATGTTCGTCAGGAAGAGGCGGGAAGGGGCTCCAGGGACAGACTTTCCTGCAAACAGCACTCTTGGGCAGGCAGCCCGCTCCCACCGCCCCGATCTGGGCCTTCTGTTCCTTCTGCCACAGCCCACGGAGCAGCCCACCTCCTCGGGGATGGGGAGGGCACCCCTTGCTGTGGTCCAGGCCAGCTGTGAGTGTCTCTGATTTAAACAGTGATTAAAGCTGAAATCACCCGCCCAGAAGCACCCACCTTTGCTTCTCCTGTGCCTTGGAATTCATCAAGTTTGTCATTTGTAAAATGGTGATACTAGTATCTTCCCAACAGGTTCTCAGGCGCCTTGTCAAAAATCAAGGTAGAAATGTTCGGAGAACCAGGTCATCACCCCCCGAAAGCCAGATGCGTCGTCACCAAGATGCACCAAGAGCACCCACTGCTTCCTTCTGTGCGTGTGTGTGCTCCTTTGCTCCTTCCACAGCCAGTGGAGGAGGCAGTATTATGCCCATTTTACAGAAGAGAAAACTGAGTCTCAAGGACAGGGAGTCATTTGCCCCGAAAATGACACTGAGTGTGCAGAACCCAGAATCAAGCGCTGACTTCACATCCTGGTCCTGGGGCAGGACGGGACACTGGGCCAGAGGGAATCCCCGCCCAAGGGTGGACTTTATCTGGGGTGGCGAGTCCTGTCCTGAAGACCCAGGCCCCACAAAAGCCCCCGTGCGGTGGCCATCTGACGCCACGGGGCACTGCTCTTCCTTATTGTCCTCCCTTTCTGAGGGCGGGGAATGGCAGGGGAGCCCAAGGGGGACCTTGAGACTCTTCAGGGGACCCCATGCCAGCGACGGATGAGCAGCGAACCCCGAAGGGAGGTGGGGGAGGGGAGAGGGTCTGGGAGGCTGGCCGTGCCGCAGCGGCACCTGACGCATTACAAGCAGATGGTGCGGCAGCCACTGGGCTCCACGCTGTCCCTGGACCTGCCACATTTGCTCCTCGGTCCCTTGAGGTGAGAACCGCTTCACCCCCATCTCACAGCCGAGAGAGCTGAAGCTGCCAGCGGGCAGATCTCTGCCCCGGGCCACAGGGAGCCACGGCTGAGCCAGGATTCCAGCTCATTCTAAAGCACGTCATCACAACCTCATCGGAAGAGTGTGCACGCTTTGCAGACGCAAACCGCTCAGAAAACAGGCCAGACCCAACTCGTGCATCCACAACACCATCTTTTCCGACGCTTTCCTCAAAAATCAGATTGGCAATGTATGCAAATAGGTGGTGAGAATTCATTACGTTAATTTATCTAATTTCAGAGGCGAGCCTGAAGCAAACGGTGCCTCATTCCCCCAACACTCAGGACCTCATAGAATATGGATTCTGAAGCTTTATTAGCGTTGCACCAAGGACCTTTTATAACCCAGAGGCACAGGGTCGTCAATTTTCTCATGAATACAAATGTCCTGCTCCAAGGCCCTGACATATGGTTTTCCAAGGTCCTTCTCAGGGGTGACCTGCGTGCCAGGCTGCCCAAAACTCAGACACAGTGTCTATGAGAAGGGCTGGCAGGAGCACAGGGCCATCTGTCCCAACAGGATCAATGACGGGGAACACGAGAGGTCCCAGCAAAGGTATCCACAGTAATAGGCATGGAGTTAGGAGCCTGTCACCTCACTGAGCGTTGGTGGCCAGGGCGGCCAGCCGCACAGCTGTGCTCAGGGCAAATGCTTTATGAGCGACAATGAGCATTGGTGGCTTCATCGTCTCCTACCTCTTAGGGGACCTGTGTCATGTCTTCAGTATGATCCATGTCGCCATCAAGAACCCAGATTTGCCCCCAGGCTGGCCTAGAGCCCGCCATTTTAGCACATGCGGTGGAGGTGACTAAGGATGAGTTTCACCTCATGAAAGCAAAGTCCCGATGGCTGGTCCCTCAAAACAGCCAGATAGGCAGGGACTCCGTTTTATCACTGGGACCACGGGGAGCCCTTTCTGCCCCCGAATGCCTCTCCACAGCCCGTTAGCAGCTGGAATCTCCGTGCATCTTAGGCCTCCGAGGTTGGTCCAGGTTAGAGTATACAGACCTTGGGGAGCCCAGACCTTGTCTTGAAATCCTGGTTCTGCCTTGAAATCCCTTATTGCCCAGGACATGGCAACGGACCTCTCAAAGCCCTGGTTTCCACAAACAGAATGTGGAGTCATTATAACTCCACCTAGCAGGGCTGTCTGAGGGTTAGCAACCACGGGAGGAGCGCCGTGGGAGGGGCTATTTCTATCACTATGAACTGTCAGGGTCACGGAGCACCCTACGAAGCTGTGTGACAAGGGTGTCCCTGGCCTTCTCCAGAGAGGCTTTCCACCAGCCTGGGCACTCGTGTTGGACCCCTGTTGAGCAGGGTGGTGAAATGGATGCTTGTTTGGTGCCCCTCCCCCACCACCTTCCTGCTTCACTCATACTGGGCTTGGCCATTTGGCTTGCCTTGGCCAATGGGATTTGGTAAGAAATGACAGGCCTTAAGGAACATGGCATGTTTCCACTTACCCCTGGAGGAAAATATGCCCTGGCCAAGCTCTGTCTCTTCTTCATCCTGGACCCCAGAACAAACTCCAACCCACTGCGTGGAAGAGCCACCCAGCCAAGCCTGACTCTTGATCTTGAGAATGAAGACTTGCTGGTGGAGGCCACTGAGCTGGGGGCTACGGGTTGGTTTTGCAGCATTCTGTGACAATGACTAACAGACTAGACACTTGAGTGTCCTGCTTATGTCTTCGGCCCCAGGTTTTTGCCAGTGCTGGTCTCAATGCTCACAGCATCTGCCTAGTGCCTCCCCATCCTCTGGCTCTAACTGCTGCACAGAGTTCCCCTAGTCCTGCTGCTCCCCTGCACCCCAGACCCAGGCGCAGCTCTGACCTTACACCTCCCGGCCTCATTCCTGCTTAGCCCCTCACACCAGGCATGGCAGAGACCAGCTGACAGAGCAAAGACCCCTACCAGAGAGACGGGCAGAATCCTGCGGTGAGCAGACATCATGCTGGGCATGCCATTCGTGCTCCGCATGAACCCTGGGAGGGGTGAGGCCAGAACTGGAGCCAAGAGCCTTCTGACCCCAGAATCGGAGTCTTTTCACCTTCCACGCAGTGGCTGGTGTTCCAGCTTCGCCGGGCAAGCAGCGTCTCCTAGCCATACCAACCCCGCGCTGCAAGGAAACGGGACGGGTTCCTAGTCTAACAAACAGCAGGGGAACCATCAGAAGGCTGTGTTTGTAGGTCAGAATAGTCAAATACTGGTGACCTCACAGGTTCGCCTGATTCAAAGCTGGTTAAACAACCGAGTTCAATCCCACCTCAACCGGCCGACACTCAGTTCCTATTTCCCTCTGTGGCTCATGAGTCGGAGGGACTCTCAAACGCCCTGCACTTTCAAAACAGCCTCCGTGCAGGGCATCTTCCGGGGACGCTCATAGTGACCCCGAGGCCAAAGGAAAACGGCATCGCCTTGGCTTGCTGACAGTTCATTTTCAAGTACACGGATTGGACACCAGCCCTCTGCTCAGCCTTGTAAGTAAACAAGTCAAGACCAACCAGACTTCTCTGTGATCCCCACTTTCTTTTCTGTTTTATAAGGGGTCCCAGAATTCGTGCCAGGGATGAGCGCCATCAAAAATAAAACCAATCAGGGGCACCTGGCTGGCTCAGTCAGAAGAGCAAGTGACTCCTAATCTCGGGGGGTTGTGAATTTGGGCCCCACATTGGGTGTGGAGATTACTTAAATACATAAAACTTGAAAAAAAAATACAGACTGTCAGTCTGCGATTTGGAAACCTACCCTTTTTTCTTTCTTAAGTATCAGGAGATTCATAGGTCACCATTCCTGTTGTGACTGGTTTTTAGAGACCGTCCCCACCCAAATTCTTTCCTGCTGGCCTCCGCCCTCAGGCTGTGGATTTCTACACTGGCTGGAGTCCCCAAAGACGAGCTATCCGGTCCTGTGCAGCCTTTCCCCCACCCCCCTACCCCCATTCCCCCAGGATGGGGAGAAGGGAGAGGCAGAGAAGGATGAAGAGGGTCACTGACGGATCATGTGTTGGGTGCCAGGCACTGAGCTGGTCCGTGTTGTTATTCCCATGAGTCCTCACGTCTTCCTGGGGTCATGACCGGGGACCTGGCTGACTCGAAGCCCATCCCGTCCTTACCAGGAGGCCCCAGTTACTCAGACTGTAATGGTTCTTCCGTAAACACGCCCTGGTCCCTTCAGTGTAAGAAGAGCTTCTGCCTGTATCTGTCCTCTTCCCAGCCGGGTCCCCTCCCCTCAGGGCCCCCCACCAGGGAGTGGGTGTGGGTGGCCAGCTTAGCGGCCAAGAGCAGGCTGTTTCCTAACGGGACATGGTTTGGCTCCCCTGGTGCCAGCTACCTCAATGCCCTTCCTGTCTCCTTTCCCACGCCGGGAGCAGAGCATCCAAAATTAAACTGCCAGAAATAGATCCACTTGGGCCGGAAGTGGCCAGAAATGCTCGGGGCCTTCCGCAAGTTCAGCGCAGCCCGGCTCGCCCCGCGGAGAACTAGAGGCAGCTAATTAAGGGCAGCTCAGAGGAGAGGCAGAGGAGGCGCCCGGCCAGGACGGAGTTTCTGCCCTCCGCTTCCTCCCCATCCCGTTTTCCCTCCAGACTTCCGGTTGCTTTGTGGCTCCTTTACCAGATTTGCTGAGGCCTTGCCAGCTTCCAGCTGACTTAGCAGAACCGGAAGTCAGAGTCCTTGAGGGGCTGAACTTCCCCCACGGCGCGTTCATTTCTTCTCACCCTTTCAGGACTCGCCCCCCGGGCCCCTATATAGTGACTTGCCCTGGCCTTGACCTTGGAAAGAGACGAGGCAGGTGGAGATGAGGCTGGAGAGGCGGGCAAGGCACTGACCTTGGAGACGCTGGCACCCTGGCCAAGGATGTTGGGCCAAACTGGCAGGTCAAGGTTTGGATGCGGACAGACGGTGCTTTCCAAATGCTGCCTTCTGATGGAGAAGAGGAGGCCAGCGGAGGCTGAGTGTGGACTGTGTGGGACTGAGCTGGGACCCCCACTCTGGGCAGCCTTGGGGTCAGTCCAAGGAAGAGACCCCCCACTCCAGTTAGGCTTTCCAGAAGCCCTCTGTCCACCAGGCCTTCCTGAGGTCCTGCCTGTTCCCAGGGCAGCCAGCTCTCCGTCCTGGTCACATGGGGTCCAGCGCGCCCAGGGGCAAGCGTTTATTTCCAGGAATCCCTAGAGTTGTGGGGCATGATAATGTGGGTGGGTGGGTGCCAGAGGATGGAGGATGTATAGAAGTTGGGGTACAGGGATCCCCCCATAAATCAGAGAAGGGAAACACAGAGCCTGGGCAGGCACTGGGGCCTTCCCACAGCGTCTCCCCTGCTTCTGGAAGCTGCCAGCCTCCCTTCACGTGGCCCCACGGGCAGCTTCATGACCTCGTGGCCCATGTAGTCACTCGGGGCTCCACACTCAGAAGGGCTTGGTGCTCCCAAGGTCAGGGTCTTTAACGTTCTCATTGCTGTCTTGAAATTCTTAACAATTTTGTCTTTGAACCCTTGTATTTTGTAAGTGACGTTGGAAGAGACATGGAGCCTGTGTGTGAGCAGAGCAGGCGTGCCCGGCGTGCACGTCAGCCACCACCCCCTTCTCACGCTCGCACAGCATTGCCCACGATCACCGCCCTGTAACACGCTTACCTGGTCTGGGCCCGACACCAAGATGGCTTCCTCGCTTGGGTTAGCACTCTGCTGTCACTACCTTAGAATTCATGATTTCGTCTTTGAAGTTGTGTTTCGAAAACGGGATCCACTAGGACGATGAAGTTCTCACATGAGCAGAGCCGGTGCACGGAGCGTACGTGTGCACTGTTCCCGCCGATCTGTAAGCGTGCGGTGCCAGTGACCCCACGGCCGCATGCGGCTCAGACGCAGAGTGAGCCCTGGGCGAGCAAGTTCCCTCCGAGCGGCCGCTCCTGCCTCCGAATCAGACCTTCAGGACACGCGCGCGCACGCAGCATCCTGAGAAACGAGAGGGACCAGGAATGTGTCCCCCTTTCTCAGTCCTGCTACGTCTCTGCATTCACCAGTCACGTATGCTGGGGGTGAAGGCACAGAAGGAGGGGGGACAGGGCCCCCTTCGCTTCGGCCTTCCTCACTCGGCAGTGAAGGCGAAGCCACGGCGCGTGGGTGGAATGTGATTTTCTCAAGAGGCAACGCGAAAGTAGCTGAGCGTTCCCACTTTTCTGGTAAGAAGGAAATACAGGTGCGGGCAAGGGCTGTCATTTCAGTGATTCTGCTTATGAGCTAAGTGTCCTTCTGTTTCCATTTGAACCTGCCATGGCGTGATGTAAAGACAAGTGGTAAGTGTGTGCTGATCGTTGTAATCTTTAATTTTTCTTTATTTAGAATATCACTAAATCACAGATTTTTAAAAAAACCCATGATGACACGAAAGAGGTCATGTGGAAGAAAAGAGAAGTTTTCTATCTTAGCGCCTTTAAATGGCACTTGCTTGTCCTTGCTTTCTGAACAAGAGGCCCTACATTTTCACATTGCCTTGAGCCCTGTGAATTATATGACAATCTCTGCCTGGCTAGCTGCTGCCTATTCATCTCTCAAGGCTCTGCTTAGGCACCATCTCCTCCAGGAAGCCCTCCCTATCTCTTCAAGATGTTAGGTGTCCCACGTGTGTGTCCCCCAGTAAAAAGCACCCCTCCCATTACTGTGCCGTAACTGTCTGCTTGTCTGGCCAGCAGCTTCAGAATAAGATCGCCAGATTTACAACTCTACGGTGCGCTCTCTCCTTATCCCCAGAGCCAGCCCAGTGCCCGGGACATAACAGGTGTTCCTTCCCTGCTGGGTGGATGAATGAATGAATGAATGAATGCGTGGATGAATGAATGGATGAATGAATGAGTGGATGGATGAAAAGAGGGTGTCACGTGCCAGATGCAGTTCTCAGTAGTTTGCATATACTCACTGATTAAAGGACTGAATGATGGCACCACGAGTTCTGAGAAGCCCTGACCAGGGAGCCGCCCCTGTGTGGCCACGTGTGGTCCATTGAGCCCCAGGCTCGCAGCCGTGGCCCCAATTTTTGTCTCCCTCTTGTCCTTCCCCCTTCATTGTGGACATAGATGCTGACAAAATGGCAGCTTCCTTGAGGGTAAGAATCCCGATGTGTGTGTGTCTGGGTCCCACGATTGGCCCCAGAGTTTTGCACAGTCAGTACCCATGAGTGTTAATAAGTGAGTTTACAGAAACAGCATCTAAGAGAAGAAACTCTGACCAAGGTGATTTAGACCCTGACAAGTCCCTTCCAAACCAAGCTGCAGGTCACCCATTTCTTTAGAATATACAAACGGAAGGAAGGAAGGAAGGAAGGAAGGAAGGAAGGAAGGAAGGAAGGAAGGAAAGGAGGAAGGAAGGAAGGAAGGAAGGAAGGAAGGAAGGAAGGAAGGAAGGAAGAAGAAAGAGGGAGGGAAGAGAGGAAGGAAAGTAGGAAGAAAATAAAAGAAAAAAGACAAAAGGAAGGAAGGGAGAAGGAAAGAAAGAAAGGAAAGAAAGACAGAAGGAAGAGAAAGAAAAGAGAAAGAGAAAAAAGAGACAGAAAGAAAGAGAAAGAAAGAAGGAAGGAAAGTGGGAGAGAGGGAGGGAGAGGAAGAAAGGGTCTTGCTATTCTTTAGCTCACACTTCTGAAAAATGTCAGTATCATTTTTTGCAGGAGTAAAAACGATGAAAACAGAAAGTAGGCATTTGGTGAGGTTGCCCTTGGACGCGGATGACAGGCTGCCAATCAGCAGGCACAGCCCGGCCACCGCACAGTAGAGCAGGCTCGCTTTCCAGATCCAGAGCGCACATTCCCAGATGGGCCCTTGGCAAACTGTGATGCCAACGCGTTCGTCCTGGGAATGCTTCCCTCCCAGCGAGTGTGGAGTAGAGACCAGCTGCTCGCTGACCCTGTTTCTTCCTCCTGGCCTCGCAGAAACGCCACATCCCCGCCTCTCTCGCAGTTAGATCGAGGCCCTATGATGGGGCCTTACGACGCGATCCGTGCCATGGGCTGATATGGCCGTAAGATTGTGGGCATGGCGGTCAGTGCTCACCTGCCCTCAAATGGCGACCCCGGGGACCACGTGTTGAAAAAGATAATGTCGCAGGATGCAAGGAGCCTAGATCCCTGAGTCATGGCTTGGAGAAACATTACACTTGTTACAGCACCTGGCATGACCCATCCTGGGCTCACCCAGAATGCCAGCCTATCTCCTGGTAGGAATGCATTCAGATGCAAGTAACTGAGAAGCCAATCGAAGTGGCATGAATTAACATATGATTGTCTTTCTGCATAGCCAGAAATCTTGGAATAGGCAATTCGAAGGTGGGTGGGCTGCTCAAGAACACAGGCTCGCTCTGTCTTTCTGCTGGGCACATCCTTGGTGTGTGTGTCCTCAGGCTGGTCAACTCAGAGTCACAAGAGGGCTGCCGTGCCCCGCACATTCCATGTGCATCCCAGGCAGCACAAAGAATATAGGGCAAAAGGCAAAAGGCTCCTGCCAGTCAAATCTGCCCCAACTTTTCCTTTTACTTTGCTTCTACTCTTTGCCAACCTCTACTTAAATTTTATTGACCCAAATGGCATCCCGTCCACCCGGACCGAGGCCTGGCCAGGGGGAATGATATTATTCCGCAGGCTTTAGCCTGGTTGTGATTCATCTCCCAGGGCTGGGCCCAGAGGTCCCCCTCCCTGAGATCAGAGAAACTACAGGAACAAATTGTGTGTCTGTTGGCAGGAAGAAGACAGGAGTGAAAAAGAAAATGTCCAACTTTTAACGATTGTGGGTCCTGCTCCTGGGCTCCCAGGGAAGCTACCCTCGAACGTTTAACCAAGGTCCAAAATGATACAGAAAAGCCCCAACGCACAGGCTCTATTTCTGCCCCTGAGAACACATTGTACGTCTGATTCATTGAGAAAAATTACCAAAAAGGAACATTCCAAACATAAAGATAAGAAAAACAAAGAAAACCTCCCTGGCTCTCAAAAGATTAAAGTCATACAGTCTCGCACATACTAAAAACATAAGATAAAGTCTGTAACTTTCTGGAATGTCCTTTGTCACGATGATTTGTAACTCTTTATGTGAAAAACACACATCGGCCTGCACCAAACGCTCCTTCCCCGAGAACTCTCTCCTTGTGTATCCCCGGCAGCTGTCCTGACTTGAGCTCCAATAAAACTCTTTTCCTTTTTAAAAAAAAATTTTTTAAAGGTTGGTTCATTTTGCATCGACAAGAGTGAAAGCGGTGTGGGTGGTTCCCAGTGCCATCGGCGGCGGCTCCGTCAGCTTCTCCCTCCTTCCTATCGCATTCCTTTTTCCAGAAATGGTTGCAGTTGAGAGAGACCAAAGAGATGCCTGGCTGGATCCTCTGGCCTTTAAACCCATGGGTTTGGGCATCAGGCCAGCTCCCCAGAGAACTCCACTTGGTCTTCTTGCACAGGGGACTGGCCCCCATGGAGTCAACCAGATGGCAGCATAATTCACCCCACAGGACAGAGTCTTCCCAGGACTCCATACTCTAGGGCCCCTCCTGTCTCTTCTAGGACATCACTCATTTCCATGGGCTGGACATCAGACATCAGAGGAGCTATTTTAAAATTAGGTGCTCAGGGGCGCCTGGGTGGCTCAGTCGGTTGAGCGTCCGACTTCAGCTCAGGTCACAATCTCACAGTTCAGGGGTTCGAGGTCCATGTCGGGTTCTGTGCTGACAACTCAGAGCCTAGAGCCTGCTTCGGATTCTGTGTTGCTCCCCCCGCCCCGCCGCCTCTCCCCCACTTACACCATGTCTCTCTCTGTCTCAAACATAAATAAACGTTAAAAAATTTTTTTTCAAAATTAGGTGCTCAGTGCTCCTAAAGGGGCAGGGAAATAGGCTTGGTCCCAGGGTGGCTGCAGGAGGCTGAGTTGTTGCCACCCATTCGGAAAGCACTCTGGTAGCAAGTGTCATGAGCCTTAAATATATTCAAACCCTTTGATCTCATAACTCCACTTCTGGGAATCTCTCCTAAGGAAATAATTTGAATACTGAAAAGGCTTTTTGCACCAAGATATTCCTGGCAGGATTACTTATAATAGTGAAAACCTCGAAACAGCCAAAATAACCGGCCATTGGAGAACAACCATTGGACTATATATTCCAATGCAATGACTGGTCACATATATATTATATGTAGTATATTACATATTATATCTAATATATATTATACATATATAATATATATGTTACACTCCTTGAAAGACTTCATAAATGAATGGGTGGATGGATTGGTGATAGGATAGATAGATCGATGATCAATGGGACAGAAAGAGAGGGGCGCCTGGGTGGCTCAGCTGGCTGAGTGGCCCACTTTGGCTCATGTCATGATCTCATGTGGTTCATGGGTTCGAGCCCTGCATTGGACTCTGTGCTGTCAGCATGGAGTTCACTTCCAATGCTCTGTCCTCCTCTTTTTCTGCCCCTACCCCACCAAAAATAAATAGACTTTAAAAAAAGGAAAGAAAAAAATAGGCTAGAGAGAGAGAGAGACAGATTCCACTCAGTGAAGTATATACATTCATTAAATATGGTGACTACAAAAGGTTTATACTGCAAAAATGTGCTCGGATAAAAGACATGAGTTAAAATAACGGGTAGGATACAATTACTAGTATACAAAAAAGGCTGAAATAAAATATTCCAGAAGGCAACCGTGAGGGCTGAGAGCACGGATGGTTTTCATTCCTTCTTTCTATTTTACGCATTAACATTCTTCCTTTTATAAGGATGCACTGTTTTATAATAAAAAATTATTTGAGCAAAATATGAGGGTTGCTAGGTGAGCGTGGAAATTGGATGGGGCCGAGGGACAGTTTGTTCAGCTGAGCCGCATTTGGAGGAGCTGCCCGGCCCTGCTCCGGGCCTCGCTCTCTCTCTGGTGACCACAGTGCTCGGTCAGCCAGGGTCGGGGACTTTCTCGCCCGCCTCTCCCTTGGGAGCCGACCCGTCTCCCTCTCGCCCTCCAGTCCTGGCAGCGGCCCCGCCCACACCAACCCACCCGGCTCCAACCGTGCGGCATTATAACTTTGTACATACAGGTGCCTTCAGTGCCCGTCACCTTGACTCATCTTGGCCATGCCTCGGGTCCAGACCGACCCTCGAGGCCGCCCTCCTGGGGACGCAGCCTCACCCTCTTCTGTTGACTTTCGCTCCTCCTGTTCTCAAAGGTGGTGGCCTTTGGCCAAGACTGCCCCTAAACGCGGACAGCTTTCGGAGCTCCCTGTATACCAAGGAAGGGAAAAATCTCAGACGTCCTTTGATTTCCATGCAAATTAAATTTGAAGATTCATTCACATTTCTGTTCCCTACCGTTGTTCACCTTTACTGCTCTCTACTATCCCAATGTCTAAGTATGCCATAATTCAAGTACCTATTTATCTATTTCCGTCGCCAGGATTTGGGCTGTTGCCAACATTCTAACACTTGCAAGGGTGCCCGCCGTGAGCACTTTGGTAATAGATAGGAGAAGAGTGGCTGGTTTGCGAGGTATGTAAACGCTCAGCTTCATGAGACAACGCCAAAATGCTCTCCAGAAGAGCAATATAATTTTGAGAGAAAAAAAAAGTCCAGAAAGAGTATACAAACTCTCTGTATTATCTTCTCAATTTTTCTGTAAATCAAAAACTATTCTATAACTTAATTTTTTTAATTATACAGCGTAGGGGGCACCTGGATGGCTCAGTCGGTTGAGCATCCGAGTTCGGCTCAGGTCATGATCTCACAATTTGTGGGTTGGAGCCCCGTGGGCCTAGCTCTGCGCTGACAGCTCAGAGCCTGGAGCTGCTTTAGATCTGTGTGTCCCTCTCCCTCTCTGCCCCTCCCCTGCTTGTGTGCTCTCTCTGTCTCTGTCTCTCTCTCAAAAATAAATAAATAAACTTTTAAATAAACAAATATAAATAAATAAAATCATACAGCGTAATACCCTTTTCAAAGCTAAAAGTGACTAACATTAAAAATATCTTTGAGGCTACATTTAGATGTGATAAAATGAAAGCCGAGGAATGATAAATAGAAGATGTATAGAAGTCTGTTCCCTGGGTTGGGAGAGGAAGGTTCTGGATGGGGGAGCACAACATGACAATTCTTGTCAGGGTTCCAGCTTTCTTGCTGGATGCTGATTGATGGCTGTTTATTAGATTAAAACACAGGAAGGAAGAGAGGGAGGGAGGAGCCAGGGAAGGACGGAGGAAGGGACGGGAGGAAGGGGGACTTGCGTGGAGAGCTCAGAGAGCGTCATCAACAGAGGTGATGTGTCGCCCAGCGCTGTGCACCTGCGGCCCGTTAAACAGAAGGGAAGGGTCTGAAAGGCATGCACCGTGGCTTTAGAGAAAGAGGAACAGCTCTGTCCAATGGTCAGCGTGGCGTGGAGCCAGCAGACCCAACCCCAATCGTATGGGCATGCCGTGCCCCCCACGAGTGCCATCAGAGCCTCGGGCGGCACTGCCGTTCTGCCCTCAGACCACCTGTGTAGGATCCAGCTCTGGCATCACCAGCCACGCCTACAGTGACCCACACACTCTCTCCAGAGCTCAGTGTTCCCATCTGTAAAACGGGAAGAAGATAATAAGCTGGCACGTGTAAAGTGTTTACTCACGCACAGTAAGCACCCGATAAATGTCTGGTATTATTACCCCCCAGTCTTCCCCCACGCACGTGTGTGCACATGTGTGAATTCCCGTCCTCACCCTCATACCCGCCCCGGATCCCGCTCCTCCCGGCCAGAATGGAACCTGCTCCAGCCAGCTGACTCGAGCCTGGAGCCCACTGGGGTCCAAGGTACTGACCCCTCTTGGGACACACTCAGCTCCTCCTTCATCCCTCAACCCCAAGACACTTTGGATCAATTGCTCTGATCTTACGAGCATTTCTCAAGCCCCAGCACGTCCCTGGCCAGGCCCACCCGGACCATTGCTCCCAGGCTGCCTCCAGCCTGTCCTCTGACACGGTGCCCTGCTCAGCTTCTCCAGGGCCCCCGTCCCTCTGCAAATCAGCCCTAGAGCCTTAGCTGGCACTCAAGGCTTTCATCTGGCCCTGCTCCACCTGACCGCTCCCTGCCACATGGACCGTCCACCGAAAGTCCAGTTTCACCCTTTCCCCCACACACCCCCTTCCTCACTGTGGCTTCGCCGATGCTGTTCCCCACAGGGGATGCCCTTCTTCCCCTGGAGAGCCCTCGGTTCCCTCCAAGACCCCTTCCCAGGCTTGCCGCCATGGTCTCTGACTCTCTTGACCACAGTGCCCCCACTCCTACCTTCCTGCGCCCAGGGGGCCGCTCCCCAACTATGAGGACCGTGATGGATGGGGCCTGGGACCCCATTACGTCCCAGGGCCACACTCAGAAAGTACCCATCGAGTACACGAGCCACTTTCTCCTCCAAGAGTAAAGACGTTTGACTCCTCACTGCAATTATTTTTTCCCCTTCTTGATTCAAAACCTTGCCTTGTCTGGGAGGAGGAAGGACCAATGGAAAACATCTGTCTGGTGGGTGGACACGGGCGAGGATGGAGGACGGAAAGAAATCTGGTGTCTCCTGTTTACCATGGACGCTGAGCTTGGAAAGAAAAAGTGCAGCCACAGCAGGAAGGTCAAGTGCAGACAACTGCTCGCCAGGGCAATCTCAAGGCTGGCTAGCAGATGGAGGGCGGGGGGCCGGGGCTGTGCGGGCCCCCGGCCTTCTCTGGCCATGACAGGCCGGCTGTTTGCTCAGACACTGTCTACAGGAGGTTCAACACTTTTCCGTCCTCCCCAGAAGGCAGGGAGAAAGGGTCTCTGTCTGTGTCCCCGTGGCTCCCTCGGCGAGGGAAGCTGGGGGCAATGCTACCATTGGTGGCCAGCTGCATGCTTAAAAGAACGAGAGAAAGTTTATGTAAGGACAGTTCCTCTCCTGAAATTACCTGACGGAGAGAAAGACGATCGAGAAGGAGAAGAGGACACAGCAAGCGCCAGCGAGGGGCTGGAGAAAGGGAGGCTCATGTGCTCTTGGTGGCCATGCACATTGGCGCGGCCACCATGGGAAACGCTACGGCGGGTCCTCAAACCTTCAAAATAGAAATGCCGTAGGATCCAGCCATTCCACTTCTGGGTGTTTACCCAACATGACCCCCAAGTGCCAGCCAACAGGTGCCCTAAGCCCTGACCAATGTGCCCCCCAGTGCCCTCCGGGAAGCAAGTTTCTTCCCTCTCTGACCACATGGGGGCCTCTGCCTCCCTGCCCCCAACCCAAGCTACCACCTGACAGCTCCCTAGGTCAACTCTGCCATTTTACAGGTGGGAAAACAGCGGGGGAAGGGACTTGGTCAAGGCCTCACAACAAGTCGGCTTCCTCGGCCACAGCGAGACCCAAGGGGCCCCTTTCATCGCCAAGCCCAGAGCCCCAGACGCTCTTTCTCACTTCGGGTTAGCAGGGGCCTCTTGGCATTCGAGGCTGACAAGACCGAATGGCTCGTTTCAGTGAAAGACCTTATCAGTCGTGACTCGGTCATTATTCATGGACACTGACTTCTGCCCAAGCTCCGTTCTGAAGCACTTGACCCTCCCCACTGTGCAGGAACGTCATGAGTCATTCTGAGAAAGTAGCAACAGTTATTCCCATTTCACAGATGAAGAGACTGAGGCTCGGAGAGATGAGGCGGCCTGTCCGTGGCTGCTCGAAGTCAAGCTGGAACTCACACCTGCAAGCTGGGAAGGGCAGGAGCCTCCCTCCCCTCCCTCCTGGGATAGCGATGCCGCCTGGCGGCTGGTGCACAGGGGAAAGGTCCACCTGTCCGGTTCTCCCAGGACCTGGGCTTCGTGGCCTCCCCTCATCTCAGGCCAGGGAAGCCCCAGAGGTACAAAGTTGGGGCTCGGGGACCCAGGTAGTCTGGCTCCTGGCCAAATTGCCTAACGTCTCCGGGCCTC
>PISW01002528.1:21660-207447 GCA_004023785.1 Mungos mungo
GGGGGGGGGGGGGGGGGGGGGGGGGGGGGGCGGTTATCTGTGGGCACTGAGTGATCACAAGGGTCCTTACAAGAGGGAGGCCGGAGGGGCTCCTGAGGAGAAAAAGTTGTGAAAATGGAAGCAGAGGTGGAGGCGGCCCCAGGCCCTGAGCCAAGGCACCTTTGAGAAGCTGGAAACGAGGAGGAAATGGAGTCTTCCCTGGGCTCCCGAAGACACGGCTCGTGGTGATTTACTGGAGCGGCGGTAGGACACCAGCAGGGTCGTTACTGACCATGAGCGTGTGAGTCAGACCCAGCCCAGCCCTGGAGGGGCCGCGGGCCCCAGAGTGACAGGCGAGGCCCCAGAGGGGCCCAGAGCCGGGAAGCCAGCTCTCCGGCCGGGCACACTTGAGACTTTGGGGCTCGGAGCAGGGCGGCATGCTTGCTGGGGGACAGGGCCAACCTCAGCACCGCCGCTCCATTCCTGCCCCGGGGCCTGGCCTAGAATTTGCCCCCATCTCTACCGCCCGGCAGAAAGTGAGCCAGGGGCCTCTCCTGCACTCCCCCCTCGGCCCACCAAAGCCCCTCGACAAGGCTTTGCTCTGGGCCTTGCTAACGGGCAGCCTCCGCAGCCTTCCCGCTCCTCCGGCCGGCCAAGGTCCCCTTCCTCGGGGAGTGAGCCTTTCTCCTCCCATGGCCATCATCCATTTGGCTCAACTTGGGGGCCTGGGGCCAGCGCCCATCTCCCAGGGCTGTCGCTCCGGCAGGCCAGCCAACCCCCATGGGACCAGGGTCAACAGAAGTCCGAGCTGGCCTGTCCCTGACTGGATCCCTGAGCCTTGTGCATCTCCGCACACTTAGTAGGTGCCTTGAAAGTGTGGTAGGATGGACGGCCAGGCAGGAGTCAGGTTTGCATGTCCCCCCCCAACCCAGCTTCCCAAATGGACGTCCCTCCCTCCCAGTCTCCTCTGAGGGGCACCTGGAGGCTGCTGCCACAGAAGCCCCGCTGGGCTGCAGAGAGGAGGCGTCCAGGCCAAACCGGACGTCCCCAGGCTGAGTCGATGGCTTCCTATGTTTGCCGACACAGGACGTGGACCCCTCTCCCTGGGGATCTGCATCGGAAAAAACACTTCCGTGCTTCTCCTTTATTCCCACACCGGCAACAACTCCTGACCCCAGAGGTGGGTTTTCCACACACCGAGCACTTCTGTGGGACACCAGCTGGGCGTCCTAGGATCTGATCCAATTCTCACACTAACTGGAGTCGGCACAGACCCTGCAAGTGGAGGCTTCCGCCCCACGAGACCCCCCTTCACAAGGCTTGGGGCGCCCCGCCACCCCCGACGTGGGCGCCCCGCCACCCCCAATGTGGGCTCCATAGTTCACGGGGACAGCTCCCAGGACTCAAGGTAACACTTGCGCACACTTACCAGTTGGTTATACAGTGAAGGATGTGATGAAGGGTGTAGATGAACATGCAGGCGGGAGAGGTACGTAGGACACGGGGTGGAGGATGGGGCCCCCCAGACACACCCCGTCCCAGCACCCCTAGCTGCTCGGCGACAGGAAGCTCTCCCAACCCACGCTGGGCTCAGGCGGGTTAGAGGCACCTAACGTGGGAGGGCCTTGGTCGGAGAGAATTCTGGTCTCAATTCGCTCACCTTCTGTGCAGAGACACGGTAGACTGGGTGGCTTACAAATGATGGAATTCACTTCCCACGCTCTGGAGGTCGGCAGTCCCAGATCGGGGTGCCTGCATGGTCACGTGAGCGCCTTGTCCGGGCCGCAGACGCCTTGCTGCGTCCTCACACCAAGATGAGGGTCTCTGTGGAAAGACAATAATACCCAACACTCCTGAGGTTTCTTCCTTCATGACCAAGTCACCTTCCGAAGGCCCCACCTCCCAGCAGCATCACCTCTGAGGGCTAGGACTTCAACTGGGGGGACACCCCCCCCCAGCCCATCACATCTCCCCGAGGCTGGGCGGGGCCCTGCTACTGTACTACCCGCTACCAGACACGCTTTTCCTGGCACAGCTGTAGGGAGTTGAATGGTGACCTTAAAAAGATAATCTTTTTCCCAGGGCCTGTCAGTGTCACCTTATTTAGGAAAGGGGTCTTTGAAGATCCCATTCAAGGGTCTCAAGATGAGATCATTCTCCATTAGGCCTGGCCCTAAATCCAATGACAAGTGTCCTTAGAGGACACAGAAGAGGAAACACAGAGGCCGTGTGAGGACAGAGGCAGCAACGGGAGCGATGTGGCCACAAGCCAAGGGCCGTCAGCAGCCACCAGGCGCGGGAAGAGGCGAGGAAGGCCCCGCCCTGCTGACACCTACATTTTGGACTTACGGCTTCCAGAACTGTGAGAAAATACGTTTTCATTGGTGAAGTCACCACATTCTTGTAGTTTGTCGCTGCAGCCCTGGGACACTAACGCTGCAGTTCGGGTAGAAGAAGAGACTATTTCTGCACGTTCTGTGGTTAACCAAGGCCTCTTTGCTCGGTCCTTCTGGTCTGGGGGCTTTGTCACCTATGGGCCCCCACCCGGTCTCACGGTGGGCTGAGAGGTGGAATAGCATAGCCATTAGGAAGCTCTGATCAGAGGCTCCAGCAGGAGCCATGGTCCCGTAAGAGGGGACCGCTGGATCAGGCTGCCCTGAGGCTCAGCGGAACTTTGCCGGCCGTGTGTGAAAGGGTGACCCAGGTGCAGAGACAGTGGGTCCCCAGGCCTCTGGTCCCCAGCCAGGGCCTCCTCTGGCCATCAACAGCCTCAGCCAGCCCTGCTGGGTACTGGCCTCAAAATTAGGGACCTTGGGGGACACTGTGCCCAGGCAGCGGGTGAGCAGGGAGTGGCTGGGACACCAATGGGGCAGAGGGACAGTCAGAGGGGAGAGGCAGAAGCGGGAAGGCCTTGGTGGCTCCGGACAGTGGGCTCGCAGTAGGCACAGTGGCGCGAGCGGCCGGGAAGGGAGGCTGCCTAGAAATGGGAAAAGGAAGTGCTTGTCCAGCAGGGCGCCTGGCAGCAGACAGGGGACGCCAGCAGAAGGAACTGTCCCCACGAACCTCCGTGGACAGATGATTTTTCAGTGGTATTGATCTTGCCCTCGTGTGTGGACACCGGGGGTGACCTTGGGAAACAGAAGTTCCTGAGCACTCAAGCACTTCCGAAACTGCCTTCAGAGGGGCGCCTGGTGGTCTGCTCCGTCTGCTCTTGTGGGGTTTCCAGCGGCTTAGCGTTGAGTTCTTCCACTTTAGAGAGAAAGAGGAACTGGAAAGTCTGGTTGTGACATGTTTTTGAACCTGGACTCGGTTTCCTTAGGGGAAGCACCAACCTGCCAGGGACACTGAGCAAGGCGGTGGCCAGTCAGCCACCGGATGAATCCCCCGTGAAAATCTTCCGTCTCCTCGGCCCCCACGATGCAAGAGGAGCCAGGCAGTGGTGTCTTGTCGGGCCTGGCGCATCTATGTGGCGGGACCGCCCAAGGGAGCTGGGGACCTTCCCCCTGGGCAGCTGGCTTATTGGTGCTCCGGTTCTAGAATGATCACCACCTCGGGTCTCAAAAGTTTGGCTGTTTCTATGTTCCTTAGGCCTGCTCTGTGGGGCTCTCTGACCTACGCTCTTTGGTCATCAGAGCCTCCCTTGGAGGCAGGTGCCCACCCTCCTCCTCTCCAGCAGCGGCACCATCAATGACCCCCACTCTGCAGCCCGGAGGCGGAGGCCTTGAGAGGCTGTGACCTTCACCGGGACACAGGAGCCCGGAGGCAAATGCCTCCGCCAGGTCCCAGCTCGGGCCACACATGCCAGATCCCAAACTCAGGGCAAAAGGCTGGTAGGTGGTGGCCCTGGGGATGTCGGTAGGGCAGGTTGGAGAAGACACTAGTGGCAGAGGTGTGGCAGCCTGCCCAAGTCGGCACATCCCTCCCCCCCCCGCCTGCCCCTCCCATGCCCTCCCTTGAGGTCCAGGGTTCACATCCGCCCCCCTGCCTCCCTCTCATGCTAAATATTCTGCTCACGGCACCCCTGGCCTCCACTCCGCCTGGCCCCCCTCCTCCCCTACCTGTGCTTCCCCAGCCCCCCACTGAGTCCCTCTCATCTCTGCCACCCTGACGGGGTGCCCTCTGCAGCCGCAGCCCACCCTGGCCGTGACGTAGGTGGGTTTCCCTGTGACCCTGAGTCTGTCTCCTATAAACCCCCTCACCCCAGACCCATTACTCAGAGGTTTGGTTTTCTTTCTTTTTTTTTTTTTTCTTTTTTAAGGTTTATTCATTTTTCAGACAGAGAGAGACAGAGCAGGAGCAGGGAAGGGGTAGGGAGAGAGGGAGGCACAGAATCCGAAGCAGCTCCAGGCTCTGAGCTGTCAGCACAGAGCCCAGCACAGAGCTTGAATCATGAGATCATGACCTGAGCCAAAGTCAGACACTTAACTGATTGAGCCACCCAGGCGCCCCTGGTTCTGTGTGATTCTGATTCTCTAGGCCTGGGGTAGGACCCCACTGGTGCGGGTGGGCAGCCCGTCTGGGGGACCCCCGCTGTTTCCCAAAACCTCCCTGATGAGAGTCACCTGCGTGCTCGTCCCACAGGCACAGCCCCAGGCCGGGGCCGCCCATGTGAGGCTCTCCCCAGGGCAGACTGGCCCGGATGCAGAATGACCCTCCCCCAGAATCAAATCAAGTCTGAGCTGGAAACAAGGAGGGGCTCAGCCAGGTGGCAGCTGTGGCCGACCGAAGGCCTGTCACCCCATCTGGAAGTTGCAGACTTCCTGCTCACTCAGATGCAAGGGGGGAGGGGTCCCTACTGCAGCGTCCCGGGGGATTTTGAGACTCTAGGGACATTTTTTTTTTCAGTCCATGCTCCCACCTAAAGCCAAGCCTGCCTCTTGTGCTCTGAGTTCCGTTCTTTCTCAACTACCCAAGCACATGGTTTTCGCAATTGTCTCTTCTCTTCTGCACCAGCCATTTCCCTCTGGGCATCGGATTATTGCCATCGTTACACACGTGTGCCTAAACATTCCTCACCGAAAAGTAAGAAAAGGGGATCTTCACTCACTTGCACTCACACGCCTCTCCAGCAACGATGTCAATCCTAGCTTCTCTTTCAACATCTGAAAAGACTTGTCTCTCCTTTCTGTTCCCGCCTCCTTCCCACCCATCTTCTCTTGAACCCACACCAGCCAGGCTTCTTCTCCACCACCGCCTCGACTCTTTTCAAGGTCATCAACAGCTCTCCACTGCCCAATGCAATGACCAATTCCCAGGCATTGTCTTATTTACCTTATGAGCATGTGACACTGTTGACCACTTCCTTCTTTTGGAAGTCCTTTCTTTACTTGGCTTCTTGGGCCCCTCACACCCCCCTGCTTCTCTTGGACTCCCGTTGGCCATTCTTCTTGGTTTCCTCTGCTGGTATCTGGGCTTCAGTCTGATCTGTAAGTGTTGGAGGACCCAGATACGGTTCCAGAACTGTGTTCCTCCATCTCACGCACTGTCTTGATCTCTTCTCGCACTTGGCACTGAGTGTCGTGCAAATGCTGATGACGCAAATATTGATCTTTGCCTAGACCTCTCCCCCGAATGCCAGACTTGTATATCCAACTGCCTGCTTAACAATTCCAATGGGAGGCATGATTTTCGGGTCACATATAAAACGTTCAAACCAAACTACTGATTTCCACCCCACAACACCTCTTTCTACAGTTTTCCTGGTAATGGGAACTCCATTCTCCCACTTCCTCAGAGCAAAAACCCTGAGCTCATTTTTAGTCCCCTTTCCAGTGGTGTGAGGGTAAGCATGTGCCGGCAGGCTCTCAGCTCTGAAGGGTGGGCACTGGAGGGAGACCCAAATTCTCTGTGTGAACACTACCACCGTTACCCATGTGTAGCCCCAAGTGTCACATCACAGGCCACCAAGGTGGGAGGGATGCCTCGTGGCACGCCGGTATGTAGTGTTTCCACCAAACAGACACAAAAGATGTGAATAACTTCAAGAGCATGGGTCATTGTAAAAACTGTAGTCAGATAATGAAGAAGTGATGAATGTTTCATATTTATTTATTTTCACCTTTTTGTTCTAGGGACATTTTCTTGGAGAACAAATGGGAATGTTCAATACGACAGAGGGAGCTCAGCCAGGGCAAAGAGTCTGGGACCCAGCGGGTGACTGACTCCTCCCCAAGTGAACCCACGGTCAGCAGACATCATGGGACCACTTTGCTGTACACTATTTAAGTCCAAGTCCAAGGGTAAGCCAACACCAAGAACCCCAGAAACCAGATGCCAAGGTCCCTTCACACTTGGAAAATAAAACATGTGAGTCACAGCTCACAGAAGCAAGAGACTGTGGGGTGGTGGGGCCCCTGGTTCCTTCCACAGCTTGGCTGCCGCACATGTGCACCCAGCCTCCTGCCAAGAGTGAGCGTGCAGGTTTGGAGGGAAAAGCTGTGGTAAAGAGACCATTGTCCCTGGGCCCTGAGTTTCAGTGTTCGAGACAGGTTTGCCCCCAAACCAAAACACCAGCCAAAGGGAGCCATCCCGAGTGATGGCACCCACGGCACCAGCCTCACAGGCTAGAACACAAACAGGAAATTGGTGGGGACAAATCCTCTCTTCCAAAGCAGATGACTGAGGCCTGTCACGGATTGAAGGCGTCCCCTCAAATCTACGTGTTGAAGCCCTAACTTCCAGTGGGAAGGTATTTGGAGGTGGGGCCGAGGGGAGGTAGTGAGGGGTAGATGATATCATGTGGGGGGGGCCCGCATTATGGGACTGCTCGTACAAGAGGCGAAGCCAGAGCTCTCTCTCCTCCAGGGAAGACAGAGCTAGAAGCCAGGAAGAGAGCATTTGCTAGGAGGCAGCCGGGCCGGCGCCCCGCATTTGGAAGTCCGGCCTCCAGAACCATGAGAAACAGGTCTCTGTCGTTCAAGCCCCCGGCTGCAGTGCTCTGGTATGATGGCCTGCGTAGAAAACGTTATTGAGGTATTCAACATTTTCCTTTTCAACAAGTGCTGCTGTCTGTGAAGTCACCTTATGATCAGGCCTCTAAGGAACCACATCAAGGTAGAAAAATCATCAATGGGTAAACACCCCTCAGCGCTCCTGAAAGAACATTCCGGAACCTCCTTCTGTGTTGAGGAGAGGGCACCCCCTCTTCATGTGTGAGTGACAGCAGGTGTCTCTCCCATAAAGGCAGTCTTCAATGGGAAAGGTGAAGGGGAGGGAACAGGATGGTCAGGGGGGTGAGTTGGTAGAACATTCCATCCATTATACCCAACTGGCTTCTCAGCAAGGCCCTGCCGGTTTTTAAGATTTTATCAACTCGGATGAGCTTCTCAGAACATGAGTCTGTGGAGGGTCATAGGTGAATGTTAATATTCAGTCAGAGCCATTTCACTATTTAACTTCCTCTTCTAACTGCTGGGACCTGCCCTCAGCACAAACAACACACTCCCCCTTGGTTCCAGTGAACAGCTTTTCATGAGCCTCTGAAAGGTTTTTTTTCTAGAATGTTTTTTTTTTAAAGAAAGAGAGAGCAAGCATGAGTGGAGGAAGGGCAAAGAGAGGGAGAGAGAATCCCAAGCAGGCTCCATGTTGTCAGCACAGAGCCCAGTGCGGGGCTTGATCCCACAGTGAAATCCTGACCTGAGCCGAAATCAAGAGTTGGACATTTAACCAACTGAGCCACTCAGGCACCCCGCCTCGGAGAGTCATTACTGGTTTGCTCTGGCTGTCAGCTCCCTTCCGGCCCTGGGGCCTTGGACTGGTGATGCCAGAGCCTCTGGGTTCCACTCAGGGCATGGGCCTGGGGTGCAAAACTTAAGGGGCACCAGAACCTCTAATCACAATAAATAATATCTTAATGTAATGTTATTCTAAATAATCAAAATGGGGGGCTCCTGGGTGGCTCAGTTAGTTAAGAGTCCAACTTTGGCTCAGGCCATGATCTCACGACTTGTGGGTTTGAGCCTGTGTCGGGCTCTGTGCTGACAGCTAGCTCAGAGCCTGGAGCCTGCTTCGGATTCTGTGTCTCCCTCTTTCTCTGTCCCTGCTTGCGCTGTGTCTATCTCTCTCTCTCTCAAATATAAATTTTAAAAACATTAAAAATTAAATAAAAAATGATAATCAAAATGAACGCCAAAAACACAACAAAACACAACAAAAACACGGTGAACAAAGTCCCAAACATTTAAATAAAAACAGGAGCCTCTGGGTACAAGAAGTACATAAAGGCTCCAGGTCCCAGACAAGGGAGGGGGCCGGGGCCAGGCTCAGGGCCAACACGCCAGCCGCGCATCTTTTTCTCACGGCAATTATCCCAGGGGTCAGGGCCCAAGGTCACTGCACGACCCCCCAGAGGGTCCTGGACTCAGCACGAGGGAAATTCCGGGAGGCACCCAGTTCCAGCACTTGAATCATTGACCGTGATAAACTAGGGTGGGTTTTGCTTCCCAATTTCCAATCCACCAGGGATTGATACTTTTGTAAAATACAATAAAAAATAATTCACTAGACAAATGACATGAAAAAAAGGATATGAAACACAAGCCAGCTTTTTGTTATCTTTCATTGTAATAATATTATATATCATATTATTATATTCAACAGATCATTGCTCGTTCAAATGGCTGTCATGTGGCTAAATGCCTGCTCTACATTTTTGTACTTCCTAGATCATTAACAGCCCACACTCGGCCGGATCCTCGGGCCACAGACAAGTCGCACAGATCTGGCCCAGCTCCCCTTCCAGGAAGCAAGGGGACCAAGCCCTGGGGACCCCAGTGAGTCTGCTTCTGCCCCCTCCTCACCATTCCCCCTGCACGGGGCCAAGGATGTTCCCACCTCTATTCACGACAAATTGTTGGTTCTCGGTCTGAGTGAGCCCCCAGCCTGCTGTCTTGGGGACAGAAGTAGGGTGACTGTGGTCCCCTGGGACAGTCAAGAGTGCAGAGGCCTGAGAACTAAGGGAAAATGGCCACCCTCCTTCCCTGCACTCTCACCTTCATCCCTCCCTGTCCAGACCCTATTGGTTGATTCCAGAAGCCCTTCCAAGCAGCAGAGCCCGGACCCATGTCCTGCCCCTCTGTGATCTCAGGGGCCTGGTGGCTCCTCCTCTGTCACCCCACACGTGGGGCTGCTGGGCAGTTTCCCTGTGCTCAACAGCCTCTCAAGGGAGACCCCAAGTCTCTCCTTCCCCAAACGGATGTTTGATGCTTTGTAGCAAGCACCCCTGGGGCTTCCTCTTAGGGGATCAAATGCCAACAAGGAGCCGTTGATTAACGGGCACAAAAATACTGCAAATCATAACAGCCGTCATTCGCTGAGCACTGACGCGAACAGCTAATGTGCCAAATGCTTCCAATGACAATCCGGTTCAATCCTTATGACTGTAAGATGGGTATTATTATCAATCCCATTTTACAGATGAGAAAAGTGAGGCTCACGCAGTTAAGTAACTTGCCTGAAGGCTCAGAGCCCTGAGCGGCGGAGCTGGAATCCCTCTCCTTATGTGCGGGGTCTCTTCCCAGACCAAAGCTGCACAGGGTCACCAAGGAGCAGCTCAGGTGGGAAAGGCAACGTGTGCCTCACCTGGGATGGCTCATCTCCTGGCTGGCGCCCCTGTGGTCGGCCCCGGCTCTCCTGATGGCCTTTCTGTAACTGGGGTATGGGCCACCCTGTTCTTGCCCACCCCACCCCCCCGGGGCACCAGCCTAAAGACGGAGGCGTTCCCATCAGCCGACTATCCCGGGCATGAAGAGTGTGCAAGAGAACACGAGAAAGGCAGACTCTGCAACGCAGGCCAGGAGCTCAGACCTCCCTGGAAGTCAGCAGGCAGCTGCGAATGGCTCCCAGGGGAGGAAGGGGTGGCATTAGTGTGCGGGTGCCTATGAGAGACTGAGCAGGAGACAGGACTGGCCGCTGCAGACATCCAGGCCCAGCGAGAGGCCATCTAAGCCAGGGAGACCCGGTAGGGACAGGAGGACACAGGGAGGGCCAAGTCCACTCTGGGAAAGTGGCAGGTCCTAAGGCTGAGCCACTGGCAGACAGGCAATTGTCCCATTTCGCTGGCCCTCGCACAGGTCCCTCCACGCCGTCAGCCCTTCCTGGCTTGTTTCCTAAACCTAATGGGTGCTTGATCACCTCCAAAAGCCACACTGCCCAGTTCAAACTGCCTGGGAAGCTGGAAACTCTCCACCGGGCAGCCTCCGGCAGTTTCCCACTCACCGAGGAAAGATCGAGAAGGACCGCCTTATCAATAACGTGCCGGAGTGCCTGGAGTCAGCCCCAAAGAGCGAGCATTTAGGGACCAAGTGCAGCAAGGACCCATCGCCAGAGAGCCAAGCCGAAGGAGGAGAAGGAGAGCTCCCCATGAGCTCCTGGGGCCGCCATCCATCCGCTCAGGGCACACAGCTCTGCTCTTGCGAAAATTACATGAGCCACTGGGACATTGAGAACTCAACCCCCTTTCTGGGACTCAGACAGCCAGTCCCAGGCCTTCACCCCCTCCTCGCTGGCCGGCCCCCTGATGTCGTAGTGGGTCCGTTAGGGTGCATCTTTGGTAAGAATGTGACAGGCGATGCCCTGTTGGGAAATGATGGGGGGAACGGAGGGCGGGGCTCACCACATCCGCACAGAGAGTTTGCAGATGTGTCACTGCGTGTCCTCCTCCCTAAAGATGGGGCTTACTGGCCCATTTTAGAGATTAAGAAACTGAGCCCCCGGAGATTAAGCAGTAGGTGACACCGAGGTAGGACTGAGTTCCGGTTCTTTAAAGCCCTAGGAAACCGTCTCTGCTTTGGAATTGTCATCCATCAGACCACGCTGACTTTCTCAGAGATCCCTCTGTTCTGGAAGCTGTCTCTTCAACTGTGCGATTTAAATCTGGACGCTTACACGGGAGCTCACACGGCCCAGGTAGAGAGGAAGTTGGGATTCTGAGACGCTGCTTTCAGAATCCAAGGACAGAGAAGACTGCAGCCTCACTTCTTTCAGATTGATGAACCCTGTCCTCCGCAGGCACCCAGAGGGCCTGGGACAGCCCACCTGCCACCGCCTCCCCCCCAGCAACTCTCACATCCCCGGGCCCGTCGCGTCTTGTCTGCTCGTGAACCAAGGGGAGGGCCTGCCCCGCGTTTTGGGGCCCATACAGAAAGACCAGAGGGAGGGGCAAACAGCAGCCCCTGGGAGGGAGATGCCAGTCTGAGGCCGTGGGGGGCCCTCAGGAAGCCCCTGCCCAGACCTGAAGACGGAGACCCAGCGCCTGGCACGTGGGAGACCAAACAAGCGTTACTGGTGAGGAAACACGGCAGAGGGTGAAGACGGCCGCTCTCGGCTCCCACGGGAACAGGCTACATAGCAGGAATTTCAGGGATTCCAAGGGCTGCAAACTAAGATCATTCCCGGGTGAATTCCTGAAACAGGACTTTGCATCCCAGGAAACAGGGAGCTTGTGGTCCACTCAGAGACCGTTGGGCCTCAGAGAGACTCAAGGCGTCATCTGTCCCCAACTCTGATATCTGAGTTCTCCCCAGGTCAGCCTCGGCTAGCGCCGTGTGCAGATCACAGCACACGCTCCTCCTCTCGGCCGCTCACTAACGCCCACTGTCCTAGACGGGGGGGGGGCGGGGGGCAGCTGATGCAGCCAGGTCTGGGGGAGGCAGTAACGGCTATCCGAAGAGGAACTGGAAATGACAACCTAGGACAGCACCTAGGACAGCACCTAGGACAGCACACACACCTAGAGGTCTGACTTTATCTGGAGAGTCCGGTAAGGCTCCCCTGAGAATTTGGCTCAAGCTGAAGAATCAACGGGTATTACTTAGAAAAGGTAGGGACTGTGTGAGTGTGTATGTGTGTATGTGTGTGTGTGTGTGCGTGTGCGTGTGTGCACGTGCGTGCATACACGTGTGTGGGGGTGAGCATGCGGGCATAGGGGTGTGAGGATGGATGTGTGTGTATGTGTGAAGGGAAGCAGGCGTGTGCATGCAAGAAGGCTAGAAGAACTCTGCGTGGTGAATGTGTGTGTGTTTGCAAGTGTGTGTGTGCAAACAAGCAGGAGTGAGATGCCTGTGTGTTCACGTGAACATATAGATGCGCACGTAGTGTGCATGTGAAGTGTATGACTCCTGTAAGTGTGCGCAAGCACGTGTCTATGAATATGAGAGTGCGTGTGTGTGTGTCCGTGTGTGCTCGTGTGAGTGTGAGCATGGAGAGCATGTGCTTGTGTGTGAACATGTTCGTGTATATGTGATTCTGAGGGTCTGGATACATGGGTGCGAGCATGTTTGTAAGATTGTGTGTGCGTGGGGGGAGTATGGACGTGCTCCTACGGGGAGTGTATTTGTGTGCGTGTCTGTGTACGCGTGTGTCCCAGTGGGTTTGTACGTACATGCATGTGTGGGCACGTTCCTGTGAGTCCATATGTCTTGTGGGTGGGTGTGAGTGGGCATGTGTGTCCGTGTATGTGGCAGGTGTGGATATGTTCCTGTGTGTGAGCATGTGTATGTATACATACGTATATCCATGCACGTGGGCGAGCAGGGGTGGTCTGCAGTCCTGCGGTGTGCGATGAGGCCGGACCTCGATGGCCGAGTCCGCCGTCAGTCTCCGTGCGAAGCTGAGGTAGCTGAACAGGTGCGTGACGTGTGACATCTGCACGTGAGAATGGGCGTCTCTGATTGCTTTCAGGGGCGTAGGCTGTGAGAGGGGAAGTCAGCCTCTTGGAGAAACAGGATGGGCCTTGGCAGTCCTCTGACGGGCCCTCCCCACCGCGGGCCGTACGTGGACATGCGTCAACGTCACCACCACCTCCAGCTCCTTTCTTCAAATTTATGTATTTATCTATTTTGAGAAAAAGCAAGCACATGCATGAGGAGGTGGGGCAGAGAGAGAGAGAGAGAGAGAGGGAGAGAGAGGGAGAGAATCAGTCCCAAGCAAGCTCCGCGCTGTCAGCACAGAGCACCACACGGGGCTTGATTTCATGAACCGATCTCATGAGCTGCAAGATCATGACCTGAGCCGAACTCAAGAGTTGGACACCTAACCTGCTGAGCCACCAGGCGCCCCCATAGCCTCCACTTTCTATCTCAAAGTCTACTGGTTGTTTTTTCCTGGTTTTGTTCCTAAGGAGTCCCCGTCCCCCAGCTGCCCTGGGTTGTCCCTCCTAAAAAGGACCCAGCATCGGCAGACTTCTCGCAGTCGCACCCCCGATCCTATAGCCTAGATTCTGGACACCACATTTCTGTTAATCCAGCCTGAGCCCCAGGGGAGGCCGGTCTTCGAGGCTGCCTTGGTCCTGTGTTCCAGTCCAAAAGCTCAGTCATCCCCACATGGAACTTCTGAGTCTGTCGTGGAGCAGCTGAGCAGAACACGAAACTAGCTGAAGACACAAGGCGTGGAAAACACCAAGAGCCGACACAAGACAAGGGGCTAATGCATGAGCTACAGACTGGAGTTCAGATCTACATGGTTCAAATCTACTTGGAGGATGAAGAGGCAAATGACTTCATCTCTCTGTTTCCTTTCTGTAAATAGGGCAAATGAGGCTTGCCTCACAGAGCTGTGGGGAAGAGAAATAGATATAAACCGGCTGGCATGGGCTCTGGTGTTTGGCCCCGTGGTCGGCAGCCTCCAGACGGGACCGCTGGTTCTCCCCTCCTGGCTGATTCTCAGCTGTGCGGAGTCCTCCGCCTCCCCATGGAACAGAGGTGTTGTGGAGACGTAACCAGTGGGTGCTGCAGAAATGGCTGGTGTGACATCCAAGTCCAGGTCACAGGAGACATGGAGTTTCTGACTTCTCTCTCCCCGCCTCGCTTGCTCTGAGGGAAGCCGGCCGCCATGTTGTGAGGACACTCAGGTGGCCCCGGGGAGAGGCCCACATGGAGGGAACTGAGGGCCCCCTGCCAACGGCCAGCACCAGCCCACCAGCCACGTGTGTGGAGTCACCTTGGAAGTCAGCCCTCCAGCCCTGAGCCAACCTTCAAATGACAGCAGCGCCAGGTGACATCTGAAGGCACCCCAATGGGAGACATCGGGCCAGAAGCACTCAGCTCAGTCCCTCCCAAGCTTCCTGACCCGCAGACGCCGTTCGAGTCAGTAAGAGTGTACTGCCGTTTCAAACCACTAGATTTGGGGGTAATTTGTTACTCAGTAATAGACAGTCAAGGTAACCTACACAGCAACTCTTGTTTGAGGCCGTTTATTTGAGAGGAGGCGGTTAGGAGCCTCCAATCATGGCGCAGCCTATTTAGGTGGTCCAAAACTCCCAGATGAAAACAAGAAAGGCCATTCAATGGCAGCATGAGGCTGGGTGGGGGGCCGGGGGTGGGTGCAGCTGAGACATGGCTGTCTAAGTGTCCCTGCACAGGGAGGAAACTAAAGGCATTGAACGCGCTAGGAGCGTCCCGGAAGATAAGCAGAGAAATGCTTCCAGTGTACACCTGTCAGTTATAACCTACACACAGCAGGTGCAGAAAATAGAGTGATATTTTTAAAAGAATAATTCCCCAGACTTAGCGCTATGTTCATGAAACCTTGCCAGCTACCCAGGGCACGGTTCCAACAGAGGACACAAAAATCCTACAGGATGCTACACTTTTACCCCAAAGGAACCGCTTAGGAAGTGAGAGTCTGAACATTGGCTCTGAGCCAAGGTGGGACGGGACTCCAGGGCCCTGTGATTGAAGGCACGGCCTTGGGTTGGGGCGGGGGGTAGGGGGGAGGTGGCAGAAGACCCCAGTACTGACAGGGACTGCCAGTCTCCAAGCCCAGAGTTCCTCACCCACAGGTCGGGGGTATCAGCACTGCCTTAAACATCACTGGACTGTGAAGATTAAAGTAGATGAGGCACAAAAATGTGCCTTGCAAATTGTAAAGTACCTATAAACTTGGGGGGCTCTGTCGATTAAGTGTCTGATTCTTGATTTCAGCTCAGGTCATGGTCTCACGGTTTGTAGGTTCAAGCCCTGCAGTGAGCTCTGGGCTGACAGCACAGAGTCTGCTTGGGATTCTCTCTCTCCCTCTCTCTCTCTCTCTCTCTCCCACTCCCCTTCTTGTGTTCTCTCTTTCTCTCTCTCTCTCTCAAAATAAATAAGTAAACTTAAAAATGGGGGGGGCGTGTCTGAGTGGCTCAGTCGGTTAAGCATCCGATTTTGGCTCAGGTCATGACCTCATGGTTCGTGGGTTCGCGCCCCACATCAGGCTCTGTGCTGACAGCTAGCTCAGAACCTGGAGCCTGCTTCCGATTCTGTGTCTCTTCTCTCTCTGCCCCTTCCCTGCTCACACTCTGCCCCCCTCTCTCCTCTCAACAACAAATGAACATTAAAAAGATTTTTTTGAAAAAAAAAGAAAAGTACCTACAAATAAATGTAGAGGGTATTTTTTTTCATAAGGCACTAACCGTCTCAGGGACAGCAGTGAAGACTGAAACAGAATACAACACACCGGATGCAGGGCAAAACCAGAGACCCCATGCCCTTCCTAGAATCCACGGACCTAGATTCTGTTCCCAGCTTCAGAGTTTGCCAGCTGTGTGACCTGAGCAAATCATTTTCCTTGTTTGTAAAACAAGGAAGTAGAGCTGGAAAATCTCCCACGGCCCTTCTAATCCAGAAGTTCTACGAATCTCTGCGCTACCTGCCTGGGCAACTGGGGAGACATGTCAAGTACATCTCCCACGGAGTCACCATGAGCTAGCTACAGATGCTCCGCGGGTTTGCTTCTCAACTTCTCTGTTCCTTCTACCCCACCTCCCCCGGTTGGAGCGTTGTCTATGGCCCACCTAGGGAATCCAAAAACATGATTAACCAGGCTACACTGATAGATACCGAGTTTTGTGCCCCATGAGCAGAAAATACACCTTTTTCTCAGGTTGGGGATGGAACATTTACAAAAACTTCCACATATGTGTCCAAAAAGATAAACTTTTTAAATTACAAAGAGCAGAAACTATACAAGCCGTTTTCCAAACCACAGAATCCTACAAAAGCTACAGTGGAATGACAAAAAATCTGAAGACCAAAAATAGATAGACAGACAGACAGACAGATGGATGATCGAGAGACACAGAGAGTGAGAGAAAAAGAGAGAATAGATCGATAGATGATAGATAGATATCAATAGACAATAGACTCTTTGAAAACTAATTCTTCCTATTGAGTTTAGAAAATAAACAATACAATAGAAAATTAGAATATTACTTGTCGAAACTCATCACATACCACCAAAGCTCTATTTGGAGATAAAGTCATTAATATAAAGATGCCTCTGTTATTAAAATCAAACAGTACAGTTTCCCCGTTCTGGAATGGGGCATGGGCCTCCATGGGCCCCTCCCTAATGAAACAGGCAAATCTGGCAAAAACTCTTTCCAAACAAACAAAACAAAAAACACAACCTTTTAAAGTTTCTGGGAACTGTCCTAAGAGCATATGACAAATGAAGAGGCACCGATTCAAGGAAATCTTCTAGAACTCTAGACGAACAGCAAGAATCTAGCACATTTCAGCCACAAGCACGTTTCTCTCCCTCCCCTCCCGGGCTCAGCTGGAGAGAAGCTTCCCATGGGTGGGAGTGGCCAACAAGCCAGGGCTCCCTGTCCCCCCATCAGAAAGACGGGCCACCAGCATTTTCATGCCCTCCAACTCCAAGTGGATTCCTGGTGAGTGTGGCAGAGAGGAGGTGGCTACCTTCCGGCCACACACCCCCGAAGAGCAGGCCACGAGGACGGGGCCCCAGGTCCCTCTCCCAGCAGGTTCCTAAGGCACAGTATCCATGGGAGACACAAGCCAGGAAGCCCAGAAGCACGCAGGGCTGGAGCCCAGAGTTCGCCCAGGGAGAAGGCAGTGCCGGAGAAAGGACAGCTCCGAAGAGCTTCCAAAGGAACCAACTGTATTTAAAACCGAAGGTGGGGAAGTTCAGGCCTTAGGGCACTCCTGAAAACAACAGCCCCTCTTAATTAAGCACAACCAGCTCAACCAAAAGCAAGCCTGTGCACCAGAGAGAAACTGGGAAGGAGACAGCCAAGAAGTGTCCTCCTGGACTCCAGACGAACCTGGAAGACTGCCTGAACTTGAGTGGATCAGACCCGGGAACAATTTATACCCCAGGGCATTTTGAAAACAGTTGAGCAATCAGCCGGTGATTAGTGGAAATGGGCTGGGTCTGTTACCAGAGGAAGCAGACTCCTTAACAAAGAGAACCGGAGATCCCGAGGGACCCAGAAGGGGCCTTCTGAGACCCCTGCCTTCCCTGGGTAGAGGGGCCCTGCCCCCGAACGTGCTCTCAGAGGTTAAAGAATGTTCCACAATGGATCGTGGTGATGGATGCACAACGTGGTAAATATACTAAAAACCACTGAGTGGTACACTTCGAATGAATGACCTATATGCTGAGTGAATTACATCTCAACAAAATTATTAATTAAAAAAGATACAGAGTACCCTTGCCTTAATGAGCACTGAGAAATGTCTAAAACTATTGAATCATTATAGCATACACCTGAAAGCAATGTAACACCGTATCTTAATAATTAAGATACTTGATATAAATATAATAAGATACTTGAATAAAAAAATTTTTTAATGAAATAAACATTAAGGGGCACCAAGGTGGCTCAGTGGGTTAAGCGTCTGACTTCAGCTCGGGTTATGATCTCACAGTTCATGGGTTCAAGCCCCGCATCAGGCTCTGTGCTGACAGCTCGGAGCCTAGAGCCTGCTTCCGATTCTGTGTCTCCCACTCTCTCTGCCCTTCCCCCTCTGACGCTTTGTCTCTCTCTGTCTCTCAAAAATGAATTAATGTTAAAAAAAACAAAATAAACTTCAAAGATACAGAAGATAAATGACTTACATAGTCCTCTCTTATTTCAAAGAATCTAGTCTTAAGAAAAGATGATGGAATTAATTAATAATTTGTTTTGGGGACATCTTGCTACTTTTGATGGCGTTTTGGAATGGGTGGGGGTTCAGAGTTAATGGCCGGGAAAGAATTCTGGAGACGTCTTTGGTGTAAAAAAGGGGGGATCTTATTAAAGCGTGGGACAGGACCCGTGAGCAGAAAGAGCAGCACTGTGTGAAGAGTGAGTATTATATACTGTGGAGTTGGGGCGGTAAAGGCAGAAGGGAGGCCTTCAGAAGGACTGTGACGTGCTAGCGAGGACCCCCTAAACCACCTGAGCCCTTGCTGTCTTCAGGTCAAGGCTGTTTTTCCTCTAGCGATGCATTCACACTAGGACGGGGGAGGGCTCCTGAGGAAATGCTCTATTCTGTATTTGCCTCCGGTATCTGTCAATGGGCTGCAGGTTATAAGGAAATCTAATTTCACCTGCCATTTCCTTCTTGCTTTGTCCCCACATCTCTACCGAGGGGGCGCTGATATTGGAGCTCCAGGAAACGGAGTCTATAGGTTTCTGGAGATTGGGCTATTGATAACAAGTCCTTGTAATTTACGACGATGTTTGTAAATTAATGGAGACTCACATCTTGCACGACTGTGATCTCTATCAGTTAACCATTTAGTTTCTCCTTTCGTTTTTAAAAAATTTTTTTTAAGTTTTATTTATTTTTGAGAGAGACAGACAGCGTGGGCAGGGGAGGGTCAGAGAGAGAGGGAGACACAGAATCCGAAGACAGGAACCCAGGAACCATGAGATCATGACCTGAGCCGAAGTCAGATGCTTAACCAACTGAGCCACCAAGACCCCCCCTCCTTTGTTCTCGCAGCCTGTCACACCTATCCCACCTGGGGGGGGGCACGGCTGGTTTGTACTTTGCCCTCAGCTCGCCTGATGCGCCCCCATCACTCTTGTTTCTCTTTACAACAGTCTGGAATTCTGCAGAATACTTCCAAATACTCCCTGCAATCCCTCATTTCAGAAGACCTCCTCTTATTGACGCTTGGCCTTGGAATGAAAAGAGACATTTCACCAGATGCTCCCAGGAAAGCGTGCTCCTTCTGTCGCCTGCTCTGTTTCTTCCTCTGAGTCCTCCCGCAGCAGGGGCCCCGCGGGCGGGCTGCCCTTCCCTGGCTTTGCACATCCTCCCTCAGTATGGCCGCCGCCTAGACGTGCTGTGCGTGCAGCTCCCCAGACAGCCGGGGAGGGGGCAGCCCTCCACTCCAAAGGCGGCTCTTCAGATCCTGAGCCCTGGGAAGGAGCCCTATTTTCCCAAAGATCATTTGGACTCAACCACCACCCCCCACTATGTGATCAGAGGGACCTGCCTGGAGAAGAAATCCTCCCATTCAGGAAGCTTCTAGATCTAGGTGACCTGAAGATCTCTTTGTGTCTTGCAGCCACGGTCTCCTCACCTGTGCAGTGGGTGTGCTGTAAGGAGGGAGTACAATACTGTCTGTGGAGTGCTTGTGTTTAGTTCCTGGCTTCCTCAGCCGTCGTGGCCCAGGGCTCCCACGGGGCATCTTTTCATTCCCTCAGCCGCCTGTGCCCCAAACAGCCTCATTACCACGCTTAGGGGCACACTGAGGGGCACACTTAGGGTGGCCTGGGCTCAGGGGAGCCCCAGCGGCTCCTGGTAAAGGCAGCTTAGTCTCACTTAAAATAAACTGAACCAAAGGTCAGTAACCTAGAAAGTAACAGCCACACCCAAAGCAATGAATCGGGACCACTGGGCCCCTGCCTCTTTGGTCTGCTGTCTGCAGGACGGAACCCCTTCCCCCTGTAGCCAGGGCTGGGCTCGTGAAAGGTGACAGACACTGGGAGCTGGGTGACCTTGACCAAACCTAATGTCCACTGGTGTTTACAAACCCAGCCTTAGGGGCGCCTGGAGGCTCAGTCAGTTAAGCATCACACTTCAGCTCAGGGCGTGATCTCACAGTTCATGGTTTCGAGCCTTGCGTCGGGCTCTGTGCTGACAGCTCGGAGCCTGGAGCCTGCTTCAGATTCTGTGTCTCCCTCTCTCTCTCTGCCTTCCTCTGCTCATGCTCTGTCTCTCTCTCTCTTTCTCTCAAAAATAAATAAACATTTAAAAAATTTAAAAATTAAAAATAAATAAAACATAAAAAACAAACAAACAAATACAAACCCAACCTCTGGAAGCTAGAACTCTCTGCCACGTCTCTTCTTCAGCCTTCCATACGCCAAATATTTGGAAATGATGAGCAGTCCTTTCCCCCACATCAGCGAATAGTCCAGTTCTCAGTGCCCGTGTGACACCATGTCACCCAGCAAGGCACAGGACTGTTGAGAGGCCACCGGCCAGTTCTCTCCAGATGGAGAGGGGACCCCAGGAGCCGTCCTGGAGCACCACCCCCCCCGGAGGTGTTGCCTGGCAAAATCCCCGGTGTCGGGGGACAACATGGAGAAGAAGGAAGACCGGGGGTGGAGGTGGAGCAGGGGGACCCCCGAGGGGCCACATCTCCTGCCACCAGAGACACGTGGCCCCTGTGCTCTCCAACCAGGTCCCTGGACAAGATCCAAGGCTATTCAGGGACATCTGGTTCCCATTCGAGGTGGGTCAGCTCTACCCTCAGCCCAATTTTCTCTCCGTGCCCGTGGGAAAGGACAGCTTTCCAGGCCCACAGTAGAGCCGGAGTCAGAGAAGGGGCCTTCGGTGCTGTGCCTTGAGGCCAAGTGACCACTGACACTTGTTCAGGGCAACAACGGGCAAGCGTGTCGTCAAGGATGGTGAGCTCTCCGTGGGAGGCCAACTCGTAGCCCTTCTGACGCTTCCGATCTCTGCTCTGGGCCGGATCGCTGGAGGCTCCTCCTCCTCTGACCCTGTCACGGGCTGAGTAGCACCTCTCAGAAAGCTACGCAGAAGTCCCAACTCTTGCTCCCTGTGACTGTGGCCCTTCTTGGAAATAGGGTCTTTGCAGATGGAGCAGGAGACATTAAGATGAGGAGGAGAGGAGGCCCTCATCCCATGTGACCGGCGTCTCTCCAAGAAGAGGGCTGGACACAGAGACACACAGGGAGGACACCACACAACGATGAAGTAGAAACTCCGGCTGCAGACCAGGGATGGAGGGCCACCGCCAGGAGCAAGGGAGAGGGAGAGGCCGGAGGGAACACGGCTTCCTGACCCCTTCATGCCCGACTCCTTATCTCCCGGACAGTAAGAGAATGGATTTCTGTTGGTTCAAGCCACCCAGCTTGCATGGCCCTGTCATGGCCCCAAGCTCTGAAGCCCAGTCCCACCAGTGATGGGAGGCGTGAGCTTCCTGGCGGACCAGGAGGTCTGGCAGAGTGGCGGGGAGGTCCCAGGCTGTGCCAGACAAGAGAGGGTGGGCACGAGGGAGAAAAACAAGGGGCATGCTGTGTCCTGGCAGGACCCCCGCCCCCGGAGGGGTCCAGGGAGGTGGAATCCAGTGAGCAGAAGTCTCAGATCCCTTCCCACCATGCTCTCTGAAATGACGGGGCCTAGAATAGAATCAAGTCTCCTCTCTGCTTTTTGGAAAGCCTTGGAGTTCCTGCCAACAGGGAAAAAAAAAAACCCCAAAACACACCTATTTCCTACCTCCACATGTATCTGAGAACCCCAGTGTCTGGCCTTACGCCAAACTGCACAGGACTATCCCCACCCCCACCCCCAGCCCCCCAGCAGAGCTCACACTGGGATCAGCAAGACCTTCTTGTTAGGCAGCGGCCATGAACCTCCCCAGCAAGAGACTTGCACTTATTTCTACTTTTCCAGCAGCAGGAAGGAAAAAAACAACTTGGATCTGAAGAGCAGAGGGAGAATTAAGAATGTACCTCGGCCCCAGGCATCCTTTTTTTTTTTAACCACTAACTGGGCAATGAATAATTTATAGCCACGAATGTTTGTGGGGGTATAAAACTGTTGACAAGTCAAGAAAAACCTCTTAGCAGCCTGATGGAGCAATCCATCTTCCAGAAACAGGTTTCAGATGCATCGTTTGTGAAGATGCGGGTTGAGGTTGTTTTCCTTCCTTCTATTTTTTTTTCTTTTTTTATCTATATGGAAATTGGTGGGTGCTGAAATATGTTTCACTTCAGCACGAACTGGGGCTGAATGATCTCCCAGGCAAGAATTAAATCATTGCTTCACAGAGCAAGAAATAAACACCCAAGCAAGGCAGAGACCCTCAGCTTGCAGGAGGACAGCAGGAGACCTCCAGAAAGTTGAGCAAGCCGTTGCTACTCCGGGCAGGATGCCATGCGGAGCTCAGGCTCAGACTCAGTGGACGAGGGGGTGAGCAGAGCTGGGGAACCGTCCTTCGGGAAGCCCCCAGAAAAGTGGCAGTGATTGCACCACTGAGGCCTCTGGTCCCTAAGACTGGGCAAGCTCCTGAGGTCCTCCCCAGTCTGGACACCGGGACGCACTGCGAGGAAGTGGTGACAGCAGCGTCCGCCATGAAGATCCAGCACCCAGCATCCTCTTACTTTGTCTGCGCATCAGGTCTTTGACGGTTTGGGCTTTCTGTGGCTCCCCTCTCTTCCAAGAGGGCCCTCCTTGGGAACTGGAGCCCCGGGGGTTCTCGTACGTCTGCACAAGATGGCAGAGCCCGGCGTTGAACCTATGTCTCACTCATGTGTATTCGCCTCTTCTGGTCCTATGGAGGCTGACTTGGTTTTCCAGAAAATGGCAGGTGTTAGGTTGTGCCCCCTCCTATTCTCACCCCCACCACCCCTTCAATGCCCCCCTACCTTCTCTGACCAAGGTTAGGGTGGCAGGCTGAGACCCAAGTGCAGACCACAGCCAAGCGGCAACTCCAAGGACAGGAGAGGAGAGGTCGACGCCCTTCATAAAACTGTGTTAGTTACCCACTGCTTCATAACAAAGGACCCCCATACTCAGTAGCCCCAAAACAACAAACATTAACTACTTCACAGTTTCTGTGCAGCAGTTCGGGGGCAGCTCTGTGAGTCCTCTGGCTCAGGGTCTCTCACAAATCTGGAACCAAAATGTCTGCTGGGGGTGGGGGGCTGCAGCCATTTCAACTCACCCACATGGTTGCTGACAAGATTCCGCTTCTCACAAGTTGCTAGACTCCCAGTCTCGGTTCCTCACCACCTGTTAGCTGGAGACGCCCTTCAGTTCTCAGCTCTGGGGGCAGCTCCACAGGGCAGCTCCCAACATGGCCACTGGCTTTCCTCAGAGCTGGTGAGAGAGCAAGAGAGGCTAGCGTAACAGAAGCCAGAGTCTTTCTGAAACGTAAGCTCGAAGTGACACCCCATCAGGCGTGCCTTATTCCTTCATTCGAAGCAAGTCACTATGTCCAGTCCACACTCAAAGGGAGAGCGTTCCATGAGGGCATGAACCCGGAGGCTGGGAGATCGTTGGCAGCCATCTTAGGAGCTTAGAAGAACCCCAGTAATCAACCATGTTAGTTATCCAGTGTTGCGTAACAAATTACCCTGGAGCCTAGTGGCTTAAAATAATCACTTATTACTTCTCGCAGTTTCTACGGTCGGGACTTCAGAAGCAGCTTGGCTGGGCAGTTCTGTCTTGGGGTTTCTCGTGGGACTGGGCAGATGTCAGCGAGGGCCACAGTCCCCCGAAGGCTTGACGGGGGCTGCAAGATCCACTTGCACGTGGCCCACTCGCATGGCGGGCGCACGGGTGCTGGCTGCTGGTGGGGTCATCTGCCCTTCGCCACACGAGCCCCCACAGGGATGCCGGGGTGTCCTCACAGTATGGTGGCTGGCTTGCCCTGGGAGACCAAGCAGAGGCTGCAGAACGCTTTCGCGGCCCAGCCTCGGAAGTCACATGGCGTTGCTCAGCAGTGTTCTCCCGGCCACACAGGGCAGCCCCGTTCGGTGCCGAGGGCGTTACACAAAGGCACGAACACCTGAATGCAAGACTCCCTGGGCGCCATCCGAGAGCTCAACCACCACACCAACCAGGCAAGCCCGCCACAGGATGGAATCCCGGTGCCGGAGCCGCGCGGGACCCGCTGCCCTGGCACATCACCCTCGGGAGCATCCCTAAATGTGACTGGCCCCGCTGGGCCTGTGCCCTGTGAGGCTCCCTCTCCTTGCCCTGTTCTTCTCCCACCCTCAGCTCCTACTCAACCTCCAAAGCCCAATTCAGACACCACCTCCTCCATGAAGCCTTCCTTCTTCCTCACCCTGCTGCCCTCCCCTGCCTCACCCACCACATGCCTCTCTCCCTCTGTGGGCCCCTGCTGTGTGCACGCCTCTGTCTCCAGCCCCGGGTCGGTACCTGTCTGCCTACCTCATGTGTCTAAGACTTCGGGGGTCACATATTTGCTGGTGCTCATCCTGAGCATCTGGCCAGGGCCTGCCCGTTGTGAGCGCTAGTCACTGTAAGCGGAGTCAACTAAATGGCTTCCCCAGGCCACAGCCCGGCAGTCCATAGCTGGGCCGAGGCCGGAACAAAGGTTCCGTGCTTCCTTGGCCCTTTCTGACAGTTAGCGGTGGGGCCTTTTAAACACATGCCCTGCGTGAGCACCTTCTCAGAGCCCTCCCTCCAGCCTTGTCCCGTAGAGACCTTCACGGGACACCTGGAAAAGCCCCTTGGCCCTTGCTGGGGGTGGCCCTGGGCTGCCGGCTCAGCTCAGGGAAGTCAGAGAGCCCCCACCTGCTCTTCTCTTCATTTGCAGGTTCTTTCTTTCCTAATGTTTATTTATTTATTGGGAGGGGGGAGGAGAAGGGCAGCGAAAGAAGGAAAGAGAATCCCAAGCAGGCTCCAGGCGGCCAGCACAGGGACCGACATGGGACTCAAACTCACAAACAGCAAGATCATGACCTGAGCCGAAACAAGAGTCGGAAGCTTAACCGACTGAGTCACTGGCCGGGTGACGAGTCCATTGTAAACTTTGCCCCTAGCACTCCACCACAGCTCAGGACAGGCTCTGACCCAGTAGAAGGTTCTCGAAGGGGCCGGTGAAGCTCCAAGACAGGCCCGACGGTGGCTGATGGGCGGCCCAGTGGGAAGGGCGCCTGCCGGCGGCTTCAGGGAGGCCACGGCCTATCCAGTGCACAGGTGCCCGGACAGGTGCACTCAGTACCTGGGTGAGTACCCGTCACCTGAGCAGCTTTGTAAGTGGGACAGGGCAGGAGGGGTGGTCTCCTTCAGACCTTTCTTCTTCCCCTTCTTTGCAGGAAGGAGAGGAGGCCTTCAGACTCACAACACGGCCATTGGGGTGGGGGGTCATCCCCCAGGGCTTGTCTGAAAGGTGCTGCCCCGGAGAGCGAATCCATCCTAGCCTGAGTCACAGAGTGGCCCAAGGGGCAGGCAAGGTAGAGTCAGAACGGGGTGAGGAGGAGCTGAGGGCAGAAGGGAAAAGAGGGCCTGAGCCGGACCAAAGGGAGCCCCGAACACAGCTCGCCAGAGTCAGCAAGCAGCCCGGGCTCTGGGCTGTTTTCTGCAGGTGGCTGCCTCGTGGCATCGGTGTCTTTCCACACACCCTCCAGTTCTCCGTGGGACCCCCTGGCAGGGCGCCTGGTTCAGGACCCTCAGCCCCCAGAGAGCTGAGATTTGGTAGATCTTGGGCGAATGTCATTTTTAAAAAATGTTTAATGTTTATTTATTTTTAAGGGGGAGGGGTAGAACGTGAACAGGGGAGGGGTAGAGAGAGGGAGACAGAATCCAAAGCAGGCTCCAAGCTCTGAGCTGTCAGCACAGCACCCGACATGGGGCTCAGACCCACAAACCACAAGATCATGACCTGAGCTGAACCCAGGTGCCCCAATGTCATTTTTGTTTTAAACTCTTGCCAGTCGTTTTGATGCAAACCAGTTTGGAAATCCCTGACTCTGAAGGCAAAACAACTGTCTGCCCCCAATTTTCTGATACAATCGCTGTTTTCTAAACTTAGCAATGAGGGTCATTTATACTAAAACGGGGATCATTCTATCGTTCTACCTATTACGTCCTTGGAGTAAATTAATTTACATTTTCAAAAGCTATTGACCAATCCTGTGGTTCAGTTTGGGGGTTCACAACATCTCCTTGCTCTCTACCGAGGGCTTCCTGATTGTTGAACAGAAGATGAAGAAAGCCAGGCCAGAAGGATGTCCAAAATGAAGCACTGTAATGGCCTCTTCCAAAATGGATTTCCATTGATTCTATTCATTTATTTCCTCTCATTTTTCCTCGTGTCTAATGGCTTCCGAGCCTAAAGAACCAGCTAGAGAATTAAGCCTGGACATCTGATCCCCCATTAGATTCAGCAGCCTGAGACAGGCGGCCTGGCTGTGTCTGGCGTCCTTGCTGGTCCCGGTCACGTTGCAGGTTCGATTACGGATCTCTCCTCTAGCCCAGCATCTGCATGAGAGCCAGGGCTGACTCGAGGTCTCCTTACCATTATGCACTTCCGCTTGGCACGGTGCCTGGCACACAGGAGGCATTTAGGAGAAGAGCCCCGGTGGCCCCTGCCCAGCGCCCCCTCTGCACCTGCCACCTGACCACCGTGGGCCAGGGCAGTGCCTCGAACCTGCCAACGCAAGGAGCCCCCGGAGGAAACAGCTAGTCCCAGCCTTCCGGACAGTGGGCCCTGGGGGCTGGCCTGTGTCTCAGCCGGGCAGCACCTCCTTCCCCCTAAGAACGCAGTCCCCCCACGCCCCTTGAGGTGGCTCAGGGCACAGGACACCCTCACCATCATTTGCTCCAAATCCCCTTAGCGGACAGCCACCAGCCAGCCAATGGCCAGCAAATACCCTGGAGCCAAAGCTGTGTGACCGCTTCTGGTCCCTCAGGTTTGCCCCCAGGAGGCGCGTCCCATCCCTGCCCAGCACCTCTGGACCAGAGGCTTCGCTCAGGGGGTGGAGACCCATCAATTCTGCAGTGGGTTCATCTTCATGGTCATGGCTTGGGACTGTCCCTGAAATGTCCAGAAAAAAAAAGGCAACCTCAGCCCAAAGGGAAAGTCAGGGCAGATCCTCGCCGAAAATACATTCTTGGTCTTAATCTGATCTTCATCCAATCAGCCAAGCTCACTGCACACTCCAAGAGGGACAAAGACCTCTACCACGGCCCTACAGACCATGACCCCAAAGCGTCCCATTCCCCACCCCCCTTCCCGCCACAAGAAGCCCTAGCCCACCTGTCTGTCCATGTCTCTTGCAAGAACTCTCTAGGCCCTGCCACCAAGCTGGGCCCTTTGCTTCTTAAGATATACTCCCTATTTCCTGAAGAGCGTGTGCGTGGCCGGGGACGCCTGCCACAGACGTGCTGATGGAGAGCGACGGTCACCAAGCTTTAGCTCCGGCGGCCGCCCCGAGAGCCTCACCCACCCCCACTGCCTCCCGACTCATGTTCTCCTTGCAGTTCATCAATGAAACCCTGGTTCTGAGGTGGAAAAGCCTCTTAGGAGGTTAATAGCGAGTGGATAGAGCAATAAACGTAATGATTTAATCCTTCAAGGGTGGCTAAACAGGCTGCTGTTTACCCAAGTCTTAGCAGATAATTACTAACAGATAATTACAAAAAGCCTCCAGATTGCAGCTGCCCCAGAAATGGCCACAGCCCCAATCTCCTTCGCCAAGCTAAGTAAATGCGCTGATTCCACAGAGAAATTCCGCACGAGTCACTTTCTGGGAAGGACACCAGGCAAGAATTTCCACGGCGCTCTCTCTCTGTGCTCCTTCCCTGGCCGCTGTCTGTCTCTGCCATCCCTGGAAAGAAAGCCCCCCAGGTTATAACCTGTCTCCTCGGAGGTACCTCACAGTGGTCTTAACCCGGCTTCTCGACTAACCTATTTGCCTTCCGGATCTCCCATTAGCAGACAGGATGCAGGAGGACATTTGCTCTAAAGGCACAGTTCTGTGACATGTTTTGATGAAGAGGCTCAGAGGGTCACCTGAGCTGTCTGGAGGGCGTGCTGAGGTTGGTGGCGAGGTGGGAGCACTGCTCACCAGACCAAGACGTTTGAGAGCCCAACCTCAAAAGCATTGTCAAGTCTTGCAGATTTTGCTGGAATTTTCATGGAGAGATAAAGGGGAAGATTACTCGGAACATCTCAACACAGAACTTTTTTTAAATCTCGCCTAGGATCACCAGGGTGGCTCAGTCGGTTAAGTATCCAACTTCAGATCAGGTCATGATCTCACTGTTCATGAGTTTGAGCCCCACATCAGGCTCTGTGCCGACAGCTCGGAGTCTAAAACCTGCTTCAGACTCTGTGTGTCTCTCTCTGCCCTGCCCCGCTTAAGCTCTATCTCTGTCTCTCAAAATTGAGTAAATGTTAGTGGCACCTGCGTGGATCAGTCGGTTAAGCAACTGACTTCAGCTCTAGTCATGATCTCATAGTTCAAGTTCAAGCCCCATGTTGGGCTCTGTGCTGACAGCTCAGAGCCTGGAGCCTGCTTCAGATTCTGTGTCTCCCCCTCTCTCGGCCCCTCCCCAGCTTGCACTCTGTCTTTCTCTCTCTCTAAAATAAATAAACATTTTTTTAAATTTTGTAATAAGTAAACATTAAATCCCATGTTAACAACTGTGTTTATTCCCCAAGTTTCCATCCTACTACATCTGCCTGTGTCTCCTCCTCACTGGTCTTCGGTGCTCCCACAAAATGCTCCCACCATCACCCCTCCAAACCCGTCAGCCACAGATACACCCCCCACCCCACCAGGAGAATGGCCAGCAAACACACATAGCCGACGACATCGTGACTAGCTTTGGTTTCTCAAGCTCGCCCGTGGGAGAAGCTCCTCACCCGCGCCTAAGGTGCCTGGACCGGAGGCCTCGGTATATCCCACAGGCCCCAGAGCCCATCGGAGTCTGTAATGTGCTCACGTTCACAGTCATCACTTGGGCTCTCCCTGCCTTGACCCTGGGTATTGCCTGGATTGCCCTGCAGATGGGGAAGACGTCTTCTATAGTCATAGTCATTGCTCATGGTCATCTTCAAGGTCAGGACTTGGGGGCTACGCCTGCCCTGGGACTCATGGTTACGGCGGCGGGGGGGGGGGGGGAGCTGTCCTTTCCCCGGGACTGGGTCCTACCTGCAGATGAAGATGCTCTTCTTAGTGGCCCAGTCCAGGCCATCAACTCCATTTTTGCATGTCCTGTGACACCCGCCCCCCATCCTGTGGCAAGCAGCTCCAAGCACTTTCCCCCTACATGGCAGAAAGGACACATATTTCCACTTGAATTACTTTGACACCAGGCCCTGCTGAGCAGGCAGCCCGGAAACAGCCAGCGCGACAGGCTGAGAATCAGCGCAGCTCTAACAGGAGCCCCTCATCAAGGACGCTCGGCTGGTCACAGGGATGCAGGGAATTCACCGATTCTGAGGACACGTGTCACTGCGATGCTGCTCCCCCAAAGGGAGTGTGTGCCCCACAAACACACACTCCAGATACACCAAGTAGGGAGAAAATCCTCCCACTAACCTGGGCAGCACCAGATTTTAAGAGGCATCTCAGCAGACCAGGCAGGGCTCATTTTGAGGGCTTAGACTCACATTTTCATGATCACGTTTTTTAAAACTGCATTGCTAATTCAGTTTCCATGGGGAAAAAATCAGCTCGATTTTCTCACTTACAGTTTCTGAAGAAGCCAGATAAGACGGCCTGAATGTGAAGGCAGGGACTAAATCACTACTCAGACCTGTCTTAGGAATGTTCTAGTGATGTGGCAGGTTTCTTGCCCAGGAAAGGGGGTGGCAGGGATCCGGGCCCCCCGACCACTTGTTCTTCAAAGGCAGAATGTTGTGAGGACAGTTGTTAGATGACACTGAATAGCTTATAAAGACAGTCACATGGGAGCAAGAGCAGGGGACAGGAGGGTGGGCCTCCCTCTGTTCCCATCCCCCCCCCCCAGCCTGAAATCATCCAACCTCACCACGCCCCAGAGACAGGCAGCAGGTAGCAAACAGCCCCGCCGCCCCCCATGGCACCCCTGGACCCACCTCTAACTCCACTGTGCCTGGGGGACAGGTGTCAGATGACCTCACAGTCTGTCCCTCGGCCTCACCAGCATCTGCCTCACACCCGCTCCGTGCACATCTCCAAGCACCTGGGGGCCTGCCGGGGCCAGCACACACAGCTGGGAATGAGGGCTTAACCCCCAGGTCACAGCTCAGGCAGTGGGGGCGCCTGGGTGACTCAGTCAGTAAAATGACTGACTCAGTTCAGGTCATGATCTCATGGTTCGTGAGTTCGAGCCCGGCACGGGGATGTCAGCACAGAGCCCACTTCGGGTCCTCTGTTCCCTTCTCTCTCCTCCTCTCCCCTGCTCACTCACTCTCCCTCTCTCTCAAAAATCAGCATTTTAAAAAAAGCTCAGACAGTGGGGACTGACCCAGCAGGTGGACCAGCGCTAGCTTCCCCGTGGACAGTCTGCCTTACGGCTGGAGGCCGGGTGGGTTCAGGCATCATGGCCTGTAGGGTGACCTCCAGGAGCCTTACGTTAGCTCTTCCTCCTTTCCTGTTCTCCTTTCCGGCCCCTCATTCCTGCTTCCGGGGGTCAGCTCCCCGTGAGCTTATCGGCAGCCAGGCCTTCATGCTGGGGACACAAGCTCAGGCACTTTCTTCCATCCGGGGGCCCACACGAGGCCGGGTATGGGCCAGACCCTCCCACAAGCATCCGCACGATGAAATAAGCAGCCACCCATTTTGTGCATGGCGACATGAAGGCCCTTCCAGAAGGGTCACACAGTGAGACCAAGATACAGCCTGCGTTTCCTGACGGCCTGGCCCCTCCCTGCCAGTCCTGAGCTGCACCTCAGCCAAGCACGGCCGCCCTGGGCCTGCACCCACGGTGCCCACAGCATGGGCGGCCCTCCATGTGCTGTCCACAGACCCCACAGGGAGGCTCAGAGGGGCCAAAGCTGGCCCGTCTGTGGGCCCACAGAGCCCCTATTACTGCTGTCACCACCCAGACAGGCAGATTCCCGCTTCTCCCGGATGTCAGAGCTATAACTGCTTTTCGCCCAGACTCCAACTCAGTGCTCAGACACCGCTTTCTCCGACGCCGGCAGGAGGAAGGGCATGTCCACACAGGTCCACATGAGGCGCCTGGACGCAGATGGGGGCCACCAACTCACAGCCACCCTCCCAAACCCCTTCCAGAGGCTCTGGCGGAAAGAAAAGGTAGGGCCCTGCGGGAACCTAGGAAGTCGGAGCTCATGTGTTCCTGGGCAGGAATCAAGCACAAGGAAAGGGAATCCAGCCAGGGCTCCGGAGGCCAGAGTCCCCTGCTGGCCGTGCCATGCAAGTCCCTTCTCTCTCGAGGCCTCAGTTTGTCCAGGACAAAGCTGAGGGGTCTGGGGAGGACACCCAGAGGCAACCAGATCTGACCATGATTCTCTGAGCCATGACCCCAGAGCAGCAGGTCTGGGAGACGGGGGTGGGTGTCCCATTGAGATGTTAGTTGGTCCTGTAACCTTGGGAAGCCCGGCACACAGGAGCCCCCTCGTGGGGACTGGCTTGGCACCACTAAAGGCCCTGAGGAGTCCTGCAGGCCAGAGCCCCATCTGTTATGCGGAACCCAGAGGTCCCCTAACTTACGTGACCACAAAAAAAAAAAACTATTTCCCAGGGACATCTGTTAGTTCTGAAACACATATTTCAAGCCGATGCTCCAGGCATTTGATTGGCTATATCAAGTTTCCTCTGAGGATTCTGTCCTTTTGGGATGGGAGGTCAGAAGTTTCCACACTAGTAACAAAGGCCCCAGAATGGAAAGACAGGTACCTCCAGACGTTGCTTCCAGAACAATACTCTGAAGAACAAAGAAAGGAAACACCTGAAACCTTGAAAGGCTATTGGTTTCCCTTTGTTATTTATGGGAGGGTGGGCAGGGGTGGGGGGAGCGGGCACCTCCAGCTGGCTGGTGCTCAGACAGCAAGTCCTTTCTCCCCTCCCCCCACATCGGGGCTTCCATTTGTCCAAAGATGGAGTCAGTCAGGGGTCCGGAGAAGACCCCCCAGGACCAAGGTCAGCTCTGAGATTCATTTCCCAACCTGTGACCCCAGGAGGATACAGATGGACATGTCGAATGCGATGTGTCCAGCATAGATCTGGTCTTTCTGGCCTCAAACCTGCTTTTTTTCAGGGGTCTCCCACTCAGCAAAAGCCCCCACCTTCTCCCCAGTTGCACAGACAGAAAGACAGACAACATCCTCCTCCTCCCCGTCAGCCTGCACCTTGCTGCAGGGCCTCTTGGTTCTACTGATTAAACAGCACTCAAGGGGTGCCTGGGGGGCTCAGTCGGTTGAGTGGCCAACTTCGGCTCAGGTCCTGATCTCACGGTCAGTGGGTTCAAGCCCTGCGTCGGGCTCTGTGCTGACAGCTCAGGGCCTGGAACCTGCTTCACATTCTGTGTCTCCCTTTCTCTCTGCCCCTTCCCCACTCATGTTGTCTGTCTCTCTCTATCTCTCAAGACCAACATTAAAAAATTTTTAATCAGCATTTGATTCCTCCCGCTTCCCCATCCCCTCTGGCATTTGACAGCAAACATTTATGGAGCGGCTACTATGTGTGTGGGTCGCTGCGTCAATTCTGGTTGGTCATCTCCGGCAAAGAGCATGACGGACACGTCCACAGGACTCCACCCGCAGCCCTCAGGATCATGTCCAAACTCTTCAGCAGGTGCACAGGGATCCATGCGGACTGGCCACTCTGCCTGACTCTCCTGACCCTGACACTCACTTTTCCCTCAATCCCAAAATCCTGGAAGGAACTTCAAGAGGCTCTTGTGAAGACTCGCCAAGGTGTCCTGTACCCAAAACACAGGCTGGCACAGATTTGATGCTCGAGGAAAGTTTGCTCTCAGGAGTCAGCCCCTCTCTGATCCTCAGGGCACCTGGGGGGCTCAGACGGTTCAGTGTCTGACTCTTGATTTCAGCTCAGGTCATGATCTCATGGTTCATGAGGCTGAGCCCCACGTGGGGGTCTGCATTGCTTGGGACTCTCCCTCTCTCTCTCTCTCTCTCTCTCTCTCTCTCTCTCTTGCCCCCACATGCACTCTCTCAAAATAAACAAATAAACAAAAAAAATTTTAAATCTTGGATCCTCAGTTTTCCCATCTGTAAAGTGGGAATAATGTCCACCCCTGAGTCAAAGAACTGCTGTAAGCATCAAATGCAATCAGCTTCCACAGCGCTGTGCCCGAACAAGGGTTCTTGGATAAGGATCACCTCCCATCTCCCTTCCCTCATTTGCTCCCTGTGAGGAAAGACTCCAGCCCCAGCCACACTCAGGGCTGCTCACAAGACGAAGGTGGCGATTCTTCTTCTGAGGGGGAGGGGGCCTCTGAGCTCCTGGGCTGGCAGAGGCTGGCATGTCCTCCAGTCACGCCCTCCCATGTGGTCTTTGCCCCATTGGCACAGCTCGTTTCTAAGACCCCCTTCGGCTGCTTCTCAGAGCCTCTCCTAGGCCACGCAAGAGCCCCAGTTTGTCTCCTATGAAGATGGTTTATTTGTTCTTGTGATAATCAATCAACAAACCCAGATAGGATAAATACCCTCACCCTAAAAGCATCAGCGACCCGAGCTGTTGACCTGATTCCTGCCACCCTCCACGACCTACCCAGACTCACTTCCCAGAAGCTGGCACACCCAGGCTCATCCTCACACCCCTCCCAGCCGCCTCCCCTTCCCCCATGGCTGCACCCTCAGAAACCCTCCTCCATCTTCCAGACCCGGCACACTCACCCCTTCCCCAAAATCTCCCTGACTACCCAGCCCTGGTGAACGGGGCTGTCGTGGCACCTCCTGGTCTCCCCTATCAGAGGTCTGACGAGCACCTGCCAGCCGTCCCGGGGTGCCCAGTGCCAGGCCAGGAAGGAGCCTCAGCTAGCATCCTCCACAACCCCGCTAGGAAAGTTCTGGAGAAGTTACGGGACTCGCCCGAGAAAGCGGTGGGGCTGTGACCCAAACCCGGCCCTTCTGTGCTTGCTGCTCCCGGAGATGAGGAAATCAGGACCATTGCTTCTTGGTGGAAGGGACCCTTCTGTTTGCAGAGAGAGGATCCCTCACTGAATCCCCCCAGCGAGGTACCGCCTGCCCTGCTGCTTCGTTTCCCACGCAGCATTTCACCTTTGAGGCCCCCTGCACCCCACCACCTGCCTCACGGCAGAAACGAAGACACAGCAGCTGCTTCCTGAAGGAAGCGGAAAGCGTGTGCCCGGAGCCCCTCCCCCAAACAAGCCCCGCATGGCTTCTGTGAGACACAAAGGGACCCCAGGGCCCGGGTCCTCCCCACAGAGGACAATACGCCACCCCCTGCACAGGGACGGGCTCCAGGACAGGGGTCGCCATGCAACACCACAGCCCTGCTTCCCCACAACCCAGAGGGCCCAGGGCACCATGAGCACCCCCACTCATCGCTCGCCACCTGCTCCCAGGGGTGCGCTCTGCCCGCAACCTCACCCAGGGGGGCCCCTGCCTGGGAGGCCGCTCCCACGAGGGCTCAGTGCATGCAAGGCGGGGCCTGAGCCCCTCCGGCCCCCCAGACCTTTCCAAGGCTGAGGCTTTCCCCTGGAAGGGCAGAGGGGTCTATGGTTTCCAGGAAATGTGGTGCAGACCTGCGGGCCTGGGCCTTCCATGCCAGACCCGTGGGAGGCCAGCCCACCTGTGAGCTACAGCCAGCAACGGCAAAACCCTGCAGCCCTGCAGTGATGCGGACCCGCCGCCTCTGGTCCACGGGCCTGTGTCATCCTCCTTGCTGGGTGGCTCATTTGTAGCACATAGGATCTTTCTACTTGTTTCTGGAACTCAGACTATGACCATGGTGGGCAAGTGCAACTCCCTGCCATGTCTTTGAGGGACTGGCTGGCTAACTGGCCCCTGCCAGGTCCCTCCTGGGGACAGGAATCAAATATGTCTACACCGCTCCCACTGGGGCAGCCCCGGGGGCCCTAGGGGCCCTAAGAGCAGGTGGACACAGCAGCCGTCTGACTGGAGCATCCCCAGGAGTCCAGAAGAACAAGGGGTCTTCATCCTGGGGAAGGGGATCATCCAGGGATTGCTGGGTGAGACCCACAGGGAAAAGGCAGTGTATCTGTTAGGAATGTTCTAGCTGCATGTAATTGAAAATCTGGCTAATAGTGGCTTAGACAAACAAGGATTTACTTTCTCACATTAATAAGAAATCTGACACTGGCTTGTGGCTCAACCATCATGGCCTCTTAGCCTCCTGCTCATAGTTCCAAGATGGCTCTTGTAGGTCCGGGAACCAACAGCACGCCCAGCGCAAGAGGGAGCAACACGCCGGCCATAGCAGCAAGGGAAGCTGGGAAGGTGGGTGTGGACATCTCCCATCCTCTGTGCAGGAGGCAGGTGATCATGAGGGGGCGAGACTAGGTGTCAGGTCAGCTGCAAATGTAACGGGACGTTCCTGGACCCTTGAAAAGCACTGAGGCCAGTGCACTCCAGCACTCCACTACTGGAGGCCTGGGGTACCCGGGGGTCTGTGAGGAGAGGCTCCGGTAACCCCGCCTCTCCGCTCTGCCCACCTGCACTTGCTGCCCCCGCACCCCAGGGGACCCTCCGCTCTCCGCACCACACGGCCCGGCGGGCTCATCTACACCGCCTGCATCCTTCCCAGGGTTTGCAAGACCTTTCGCCATCCCCCACCCTGAACCTCCCCTCCCCTCTCCTTCCCATCCTACCTCCACCTGGTGAGTCAAGAGCTCTCTCCAAACACTGGAGAGATAATCGCTCAGAAGGGAGTAGAGACATATTAGAGATGTGGCAGCAAACTAAATACACATATTAACTTGTTCTCATTCTTTACGGGGAGAAGAGAAAACAACCACAAAATTTTAGAACCCGGAAAGCAAATGGAGGAATGGTAAGTGACTTGGCAGATCCAAAATGTCTGAATCCTAAGCCCGCCAGGGAAAAAGGCAAGAAGAACCAAATTTATACCCCAGAACCCTCAAAAGGCTCCTGAATGGGTGGTAATGGCTGTCTTTGGAAGCAGAAGGAAAGATGGGGGGAAAAACTGGATGGGGCTCTCCTGGGGGTGCTGATACCTCCAGGTCTCCCCCGCTATCTGAAGATGGGGTATTCTTCTGGCACCTTCCATAAGCTGAAGGCAAAGCAAAGAAGCAATTACCATTCTATAGAAAGGAAAAGCCTCTTCCGATTTCTTCCGGTGAGCAAAACAGGTAGGTACTCACGTGGTCTTTCATAACAAGGAAGTCACAACACAAACTGTCAGATAATGGGGGAAACCTGTACTCAGCTTCCAACACATGCTGTTCACGAAAAAGGAAGAAAGACTGAAAACAGGGTCCGGAGCCCAGAGGTTGGAATGTAGGTCTTTGGGGGACAAAGCTGTCCATGTCCTCATCTCTGAAAGCTGGGAATGTCACCTTTCATGGTAAAGGGGATTCTGCAATTGTGATTTGGTTAAGGATGTTGAGATGGGGAGATTATCCTGTATTACCCCTATGGGCCCAATGTAATCACAGGGATCCTTGTAAGAGGCAAGATGGAGACGTGAGGAAAGGAGCAGAGGTCAGTAGATGGTCGGCCGTGAGTCAAAGATTGAGCCACCCTGTAGCCTGGAAAAGCAAGGAAATGGATTCCCCCCCTAGAGCCTCCAGAAGGAAGGCAGCCCCACGGATGCCCCGATTTTAGTTCATTGGGACAAATTTCGAACTTCTAAGCTCTATAACTGAAAGACAACAAATGTGTCTGGTTTGTGTTAGAGCACTAAGTTAGCGGGTGGTAATTTCTTACACCGGCAATAGGAAGCTGATACACTCCCTAAATGTTTTATATTTTTATCCTTTATAAATAGAAACTTTCAAAGTTCAATTTTTATTTGTTTATTTCTAGCATATAGAAATAAAAGATTTGTGAGACACCCGGGTGACTCAGTTGGTTGACGGTCCAGCTTTTGATTTTGGTTCAGATCATTTTCCCAGGGTCATAAGATCAAGTCCTGTGTCAGGCTCTGCACTGACAGTGTGGAGCCTGCTTGGAATTCTTGCTCTCTCTCTTTCTCAGTCTCTCTGCCCTCCTCTGCTCACACACTCTCTCAAAATAAACATTTAAAAATTAGAACAAAATATTTTTTAAAAAGAAAAGATTCGTATGTATTAACTCAACTGTTAGTTCCAGTAGCTTTTTTTTTTTAATGTTTTCTATTTATTTTGAGAGACAGAGAGAAACAGTGTGAGCAGGGAGGGTCAGAGAGAGAGGGAGACACAGAATCTGAAGCAGGTTCCAGGCCCTGAGCTGTCAGCACAGAGCCTGATGCAGGGCTCGAATCCACGAACTGTGAGATCATGACCTGAGCCGAAGCCGGACACTTAACCGACAGAGCCACCCAAGCATCCCTCCAGTAGCTTTTTTTTTTTACACTCCATTAGACTTTCCAGACTCAGGGAAGGATGTTCTTTAAGAATGAACACAGTTTAACTTCTTTCCAATCAGGATACCATTAATTGCTTTTCTTGCCTTATTGCGTTGGCTGAACCTGACTCCTTACCTGGCTGCAATGTGGAATGGCAGCAGTGAGAGTGGACATTTGTTCCAGAAATTAAAAGGAAACATTTTCTCTTTCACCATTGAATACAATGTCAGCCGTGGATTTCCCGTTAGGTGACCTTCTTGGGTGAGGAGATTCCCTTCTTTTCCTAGATTTCTGAGAGTTTTAATCGGGAATACAGGACCTTGGATTACGCATTTTCTTAATCCATTGAGATAATTATCATGTTTTACTTAATCCAAGAACAGAGTGAATTACAATTATAGATTTTCAATATTGAAAACCTTGCATTTCGGGTATACACCACTTTAGGTCATGGTATATTAGTTTTTTAATACATTGTTGGAATTAACTTAATAAAGTATTGTTAACAGATTTCATATGTGGACGGAATATTGGCCTGGGTTTTCTTTTCTCGCAGTATCTTTGTTTTTGGTATGAAAATAATACTGGCCTCATAGATGAGTTGAAAATTATGCCCTCCCCTTCCGTTTCCTCGTTTGTGTAGAATTGGCATACATTTTTCCTTATTTGGTAGAATTTATTTGACATCATTATTGACTGTCAGGGACTCCGTGTTGGCCAAAACTGGAAGTCTCCAATGTACCTGCTTTTATCTCTCTCTCCTGCGTAGACCTCCAGCTCCCCAGCCTTCCTTCCTGCTAAGCTCTGCCTTGAGCTTCCACGGTGGTGATGCAAGATGGTGGTGCACAGGCTCCCAGGACACGACAGACTGAGCTTGTAGAGGAGAGTTCACAGCAGTCCGGACAGAGCTCTTCGTTCTGAAAAGCCTGAAGCTGTAAGAATCATCACAGGACTTGTTCTTTTTCTTTTTTTAATTTTTTTTAATGCTTATTCATTTTTGAGCGAGAGAGAGACAGAGACAGAGCATGAGTTGAGGAGAGACAGAGAGAGAGGGAGACACAGAACTTGAAGCAGGCTCCGGGCTCCACACTGTCAGCACAGAGCCCGATGCGGGGCTCGAACCCACAAACAGTGAAATCATGACCTGAGCCGAGATCGGACACTTAATTGAATGAACCACCCAGGCGCCCCAGGACTTGCTCTTTTTTAATCCTTCGTGGAGAAAGCAGGTGACTTTTTCTGCCAGGGCAGCACCGATGGGGGGCGATTCTAACAGTCTCGTGGGCTAGTGGAATTTGGAGACATCGAATTTAGACTGAAATAAGCATATACCGCTTCAGAATAGAAGGAAGATACTTAAAATGCCCTGCGGTGTCTCCATGTCTCTTGGTCTCAGAGTGAACTCTCGCCCGTATTAACGGCCCCTCTCCTGTGGCCAAGGGAGGACACGCTGAAGGGATAAAAATGTTCACTGACATCTAACCCGCCCTCCACTCCCCGGCCTCACTAGAGAGGAAGAGAAAACAAACACCTCCAAAAGCACACTTAGGGTCCCTTTACCCTTAAAAGATGTTTCTCATTTGTTCTCACCTTAGGCTGGCTCAAAACCTGGCAAAAGAAAGATAAGCACCCTGGCTCATAGTAGGCACTCAATAAAAATATGTTAAATAAATTAGGGAATTGACAAATGAGTAAATACACATAAGGATCACTTTAAAGATGTCCCGTGGGGGACAGAAGGAAAAGAGGTCAGTCCATGAACTTCCTACAATACCCCCCTCCCCCCTCCCGATAAAAAGCAGTGTGCAAGCGGAGACACGTGCAGTTTTCAAATTCTCAGTGGGGTCCATGACCCAGAAAAGATTAAGAGCTATTTCCTTAGGGCCTTCAGACGTGCTGATGAATGAAGGCCATAATATTAATTTGCTTCCCGTGGCCAAGTTTCTGGCTTCTGAGGATGGGTCAGACTCTCAGGACAGCCTTGATGTCTACACAAGAGATCTCCCGATTTCTGAGCCCCACGGAACAGTACATTTATCGCATCTCTAAGTGCACAATTCGCTTCCGCAGGCAGCAGACCCTAATGAAGCAAACCGATTAGGGATCCATTAGAGCCTTGCCGAGTACCATTAATCCTTCCCGCAGCCCGGCCAGCGAGAGGACACCGGGTCCCTGCGAGGAAGGGACTGAGCCTGGAGACAGCCATCTGTTCCCTTCAGAGCAGCCTGGCCCCCAGCGGTCTCCCCTTCCCGGAGGCACGGGGTGGGAGCGGGGGCTGCCTGTGCCCCTGGAGGATGTCACAGCAGAGCGAGGGGAGCGAGGAAGGGAAAGGGGTGCGTGGCTAGGCTTCCCATCGCTTCTGTTCACCACCAAAGGGGGACAGTTTGTTTCTGGAAGGCCGTGGAATTTCCGCAGCATCTATTAGGTTTCAAAAGTATTGAGCCTGTTAAGAAATACACTGGGCTCTGAAAGGAATTCAAAATGTGGACACATCCACTCAATCTGAAAAACCAAATTGTGTTCTCTTGCAATTAAAGTAAAAGCTAAGTGCCATGGAGACAAATAAATGGCTTCGTGGGATGTGTGCAGATGCCCTGGGAGTCCATGCGGGTGGCAACGCGCCCCGCTTACCCTCCTTACCCTTACCAGCCCTGCCGGGGTCTCTATGAAGATGTCAGGACACACACGCCCTGACACGGGTCCCTGAAAGCAGGCTGGCTCTCAGGAGACTGTCCCTACTCCCTGGACCGGCTCCTCTTAGAGAGAGAGGCTGCTCGGAACGAGGGGCACAGTCAGGGGCCCTGGCCATCAGCGGTGTCCCCGGCTCAAAGTTAATCTGGTAGCACTCCTATCTGCTAGGGTGGTGGTAGGGAGGGAAGTAGGCTTTCTGGAAGGCACGATGGAAAGACACATCAAAAGGGATGTGCATCCCCTTTGAACTCCTTCTCCGTGGCTCTGTAACACGTCATCCTGAGGCGGAGCAGCCGCAGACAAGGAGCCGGATCTCACAGCCCCTGCGGGTCCGGAGATCAGCCACGGCGTGGACAGGCGCCTGTGCCTCAGGGTCCCTCACGAGGCTGCAGCGGAAGTGCTGGCCAAGGCCAAGGCTCATCTGAAAGCTCGACTGCAGGAGGTGGGGAGGAGTTCTTCCAAGCTCACTTACACGGTTGCGGGAAGGACGCAGACATCGGGCCAAGGGTCTCAGATCCTCACTGGCCATTGTCCTTCGGCTCCCTGCCACGTGGGCTCACCACGGGACAGCTCACACCAGGGTGGCCTGCTTCGCTCAAAGCAAACAAGCAAGGAGCGTGGGCAAGACGGACCGCAGTCTTTCTGTACGTGAATCTTGAAAGCAACATCCCGTCTTGTTCACTGTGTTCCGTTCCTTGGAAGCAGGTGACATCTCCGGCCACAGCCAAGGGGTGGGGTGTAGACAAGCATAGGAATGCGTTGATCAAGAGTGGGGTTTCCTGAGGGCCACTGTACACACCGTAGGGCTGCCTCCACTACTCTGAGCTCTATAACTCCACTTGCCGGAGGCTGCCCTGAAAGAAATAATCAGACAAGTACAAAGTTCTACAGCAAACACTGCTGTTTAAAATGGGGTACAGGGCGCCTGGGGGGCTCGGTTGGTCAAGCTTCTGACGTTGGCTCAGGTCATGAGCTCGTGGTTCGTGAGTTGGAGCCCCGTCTCGGGTTCCACACCGACAGCACAGAACCTGCTCAGGATTCTCCCTCTCCTTCTCTCTCTGCCCCTCCCCTGCTCACACTCAGTCTAAATAAATAAATAAATAAACTTTAAAAAGAAAATAAAATAGTGTACCGTTGGAGCCCATCTGCTCCGGCGGATTTGATTTCAACGCATTCATGTGACAGAGCACTCTGCAGTCACTAACGTGACACAGAAGAACATGCATGCACATGAGAAAACACAAAACACGAACTTAGAAAAAGCAGAACGCAAAATCATACGCAATATGATTGCAATATTCCAACATGTAGAGAAAGAAGTTCAAAGAACCCTCTACCCCTTACATGCTGGAATGTCTCCGAGTGACAGGACTATGCATGATTTTCACTTCCTTCTTCACACTTCCCTGTGCTCCATGATTTCCTACAATAAATATGTATTATAGCTGACACTTCACAGCACAAGTTTAAACTGTGTGGGTCCAATTGTATGTGGATTTTTTTATATAGTACAATACTATAAACGTTTTCTTTCTTGTGATAGTCTTAATTATAGTTTCTTTTCTCTAGCTTACTTTATTATAAAAATATAGTATATGAGGGGCGCCTGGGTGGCTCAGTCACTTAAGCGTCTGGCTCTTGATTTTGACTCAGGTCACCATCTCAGGATTCGTGAGATCAAGTCCCCTGTTGGGCTCTGTGCTGACAGCATGGAGCCTGCTTAGGATTCTCTCCCTCTCTCTTTCTTTCTCTTTCTCTCTCTCACTCTTTCTCTCTCTCTTTCTCTGCCCCTCCACTGCTCCAGCACTCTCTCTCTCTCAAAATAAATAAACTCTTAAAAAAAAAAAAGAACACAGTATATAACACATGTGACATACAAAACGTGTATGCTCATATTGTTCATATTATCAGCAAGGCTTCCAGTCAACAGGAGCTATTATAGTTACGTTTTTGAGGAATCAAAAGCTATATGTGGATTTTCAAGGATGCGGGAGATCAGCGTCCCTAACGCCTGTGTGGTTCAAGGATCGACTGTACTTTTATCATCAGAAAAGAGAATGTTTTATGTTTTCACCCATACATGGATCTTGAGAAACTTAACAGAAGACCATGGAGGAACGGAAGGGGAAAATAAATAGTTCCAAACAGAGAAGGAGGGAGGCAAACCATAAGAGACTATTAAATACAGAGAACAAACTGAGGGTGGATGAAAGGCAGGGTAGAGGGGAAATGGGTGATGGGCACGGAGGAGGGCACTTGTTGGGATGAGCACTGGGTGTTGTATGGAAGCAATGAATCATGGGAATCTACCCCCAAAACCAAGAGCACACTGTACACACCGTATGTTAGCCAATTGGATAGTAAATTATATATTTTTTTAAAAAGAATGTTTTTTTAAAAGTTACCCTCATCAAATGATGACAGTCACTCGTCCCACATCTGCTGTCTCCCGCAGACCTACATGACAGGAGAAGAGATGACAGATAGAGCCGGATACAGGAAAACCAGAGCCCCGCGGCGAGAGAGAGGCGGCTCAGGCCTCTGGCCACTGGTAACGCTTGTCTGCCACTGTGCCCGTGGGAAAAGGCCCCCCTCTGGGAAGACACAGCCCTGTGCATGCATAGCTGGGTCCCCCCCACCCCTGCTCTGGGCAGACGCATCCCCAAAGCAGGATGCACTGCAGGGCGGGAGAGAGGGCTGGATTCCAGCTCAGCCAGACTCTTGTTCTTACCCTGTGGGTCCTCACCAAGCTGGGCAGGCCTCAGACCCTGAATGTGAGCGGCAGGTGGGCAAAACCCCAGCTTCTGGGCACTGCCCCCAGCACGTCACCTCCTCCAGCTCCCCCGTCCCACTCCCTCCCTGCGAGCGGCTGTTAGAAGGGTCATCACTTCCCAGACCAGCCACACACCAGCGAAGAGACTACCTCTCTGAGGCCAGAGAGCAAGGAACATTCCCTGTGATGTTCTCTCCACCCTGAGTGGGACTTGGTTCCCACACCCTCCTGCCTTCCTCCTCCCCGGCCACGCGCCCTCCTGGGGCCTCATGCTCCAGCCACATCTCCATCGACGGGGGGTCCCCAGACCCTGCCCCCGGCCCCAGCTCCCTCTCCCACTTCTGACCTCCTCCCTCCCGAGGGGCAGGACCAGATGCAAGGGAGCAGGCCCGTTGACCACAGGGGGAGGGGGGAGGGGGGCTCACGTCGGTCCGTCCTCAGCAGCCATTATTGTCCCCGACTTGCCAATGAGACGCCTGATGCTCAGAAAGGCCAGAGGCCACCCAGCCATGAAAGGTGGGACAAGGCTGGGCCCCAAACCTGGGCGGCGAGCCCACGATGCCGCCGCATTTGGTTCCCTGGGGGGAAGCAGCGGAAACACGCAACATAATGACACATGATCCTTCAAAAGCAAGCCTGGCAGGGGGAGGCGGCTGGGTGTCCAGGGACGGACAGGGTCCAGGGACGGACAGGGTCCAGGGACTGGCCTGAGCGCAGGCACAGAGACGTGAGGCTGCGCCGCCACCCCAACAGCAATCTGCCCCACGGCTCCCCTGCAAGACCCAGGCCGGCGACTGGGAAGGGAGACGGGAGAGGCCACCTCCACAGCGGGCGTGGCTTTTGGGACACAGAGCAGCCTGGGCGTGACCAGGCCACCCACCTGGCTACTCCAACCTCAACCCGGTCACGGTCACGGGAAGAGCTTCCAAATTCCCTGGGGCACAGGCCCAAGCGGGGGACCTCGTCCCCCCTGCAGGCTGGTGGGTGCTAGGAGGGGGAGCCCTGTCTCAGGGCGACAAACAGCGTCCAAAGGTCCAGCATGAAGAGAGAGGGTCAACCTCCACCACCGACCGGCCCTGGAGATCTCCTCCCAAACGGTGCTGTCGCGGCCTGTCAGCGCGCTCGGGGCTCGGGAAATGCCACCCCCCACGGCCTGGCTGTTCAGAGGAGGAGGAGGAGGGTGGATGGGAGCCAAAGAAGCAGATTTTTAAAGTACATGCCATGTGGGGCGCCTGGGGGGCTAGTCGGCGAAGTGTCTGACTTCGGCTCAGGTCATGATCTCCCAGTTCATGAGTTCGAGTCCCACGTCGGGCTCTGTGCTCGTCCAGGCTCAGAGCCTGGAGCCTGCTTCTGATTCTGCGTTTCCCTCTCTCTCTGCCTCTCCGCCACTTGCGCTCTATCTCAGTCTCAAAATTAAAATTTTTAATTTAAAAAAATAAATAAAGTACCTACCATGAGGCGTCTGTGTTTATATTATCCCCCATTAAACCTTCCCACAATGGTGACAGGTAGGCATCAATGTTCTTCCCATTTCCAGAAGAAGAAAGGAAGGGGCTTGCCAGGGGTCACATGGCCAGTGAGAACCTGGTTTCCATGCAGGTCTCTGAGGAGATGCTTTTCTCCCTGCAAACCTCTAGCCTCCAGTCCAGTCCGAAGGGAGGTTCCCAAATTCCCTCAGGAACGATCTTCAAATAAGTTGAACCGAGCTTGCCCTTGAAATGCTAGCCAGTCCTCACCGCCCTCTCTGTCCAAGCTCCCCGAAACCCTGTCTCTGGGCTCCTGGCTCCTGTCAGGCCCACCGCCGGGGGAGCTGACCCCAAAGACACCCACAACAGCAGCCCCGCCAGGGCGCAGGAGAAAGGCAGGCACTCCGAGCCCATTTTACAGCTGCAGAAAGGAGGCCAGGGCCTGAGCGAGGCCGCAGGGCTCCCCATGAAAGCCCAGGCCCCGCGGCCTCCCGTGCCCTCTGCCAGCACCTCTGCTCACACCCTGGACGGCCCCTGCCTCCCACCCCTGTATGCTCTCACGCCTTCGAGGTTTTGAAAGGCAAGCTCAAGTCCATTTTGTAAGAGACTGTTGCTGACCAGTTACCAGACAATTTTGTATTGCTGAGGACTTGGTAAGAGCAGCTAAAGAGACGTGAACATAACTGGATGAATTCAGACCTGTTAATGGAAGGCACGACCCTTCCAGGTGACCCACATCTGGCTTGGCCCCTCTCGGTGGGCTGTGGAAAGGCCCTGGGGCAGCGCTTGGGGCTCGGAAGGTGCTTTCTGGCAAGCCTGGGCTCCTGCTGTCTAGGAGAAGCAGTAATTCCCTCGGGGGAGCTCACCCCAGGGAGTGCTGGGCTGGTGGACAGCAGGGGGGCGGTGATCCTACAACAACCCTATAGCCCGGTCCTATTATTATTCCTGTTCTACAAAAGGGGAAACTGAGACACAGAGAGGGGTGGGGCAACTTCTCCAAGGAACTCTGTTGGCCGGGATTGAGCCCCTGGCGGTCAGAGCCTGTGGCCTGAACCCTTGGGCTGTGCGGCATCCCGTGTCCCAGAGGCCTCGAAAGCCGCTTGTTTGCCCGACATCCCTCAGCCAGCCGGCCCCGGGGTTCCTTCTGGATGAACGTCTGGGGGGATTATAAAGGAAAAGGTGCGCCAGAGCTCCAGGGCATCAATGGCACAGGACTGCCAAAGAACGCGATGTCCCATTTACGGACGTTCTTTATACAGCTGTCAGAGGAGGCCAAACCTGCCCGCAAGGTCCCCGGGAAGCTCCGAGCCGGCACACCACGCGTGGCTCAGGGCTGAAGGCGGCAGTCTACAGGGGGAGGTGCAGAGGGCGCTCTCAGCTGCCTGGGTGCCCCCCCCCACCCCGTCCCATGCAGGAGCAGAGTCCCCACAGCTACCTGGGACACGGCCCGCTCCTGTCCTCTAACCGACGGGACCCCCGGGGCAGCCTCCTCCTCTCTCTCTCCCCGCCTCCATGGCCCCATCTGCAAACTGTGCAGGTTAAACTAGCCACTGCTGTACCCTTGGGTCTCAACACGCCACAGCCTAAAAGATTGTTGGCTATGACCCCGACTCGGATAAATCAACTTCAGGCGACGCTCATCCCGCCCGCTCCGTTCTCCCGCCTCCGCCTCCATTTGCCTCGGTCATCATCCGAAGCGGCCACTTACGGAATCACCAAGGAGAAGGCCCTCAGATCAAGAGAAGGGAAATGGCAAAAAAAGAAAAAAAAGCCCAATTCTAACAACATGTATTTGAGCTCCAAATGAAATCGCATCCCTTCCCACTGGCAGAGTTTATCATTTTATTTAAGTCCATGCAGCCAGGCTTGTGAACAGGAGCTTGCCTCTGCCGGAGCTGGAAACTAACGGGCCCCGAGCCAGGGTGCCCTCGGGTGACGGGACGCAGGTGCAGGGCCCCCCCTGCGCTGCTTCCCACCTGCCTTGCATGACACCTGACCTCCCACTATCCGAGCGAGTCTTTCCGGAAATCACCATCAGTAACGGCAGCGGTGACTCTGGTTTCCTGAGCACTCGCTGTGTGCCCGGCACAGTGCTCGGGGTTGCGCACACAGCATCTGGTTTCAGACCCCGCACGGCGGACACCCAGGTGAGCAAACCGGGGCCCAGCAAGGATAAGCGACTTGACAAGACCACCTGGCCAGGCAAGAGCAGACCTTATGAGCCTGCTCGCAACCTTACACCGCCTGCCCTCGGGAGAGGCGTGCAGTTCCGGGTCTCTGGGCTCAGACACAGAGCCTCGGGAAGGCCCCTGAGGTAGATGAACCGATGTGTTTTTTTAAACAATCAGGGAGATTTGTTTACAGACTGGGGATTAGGGGATACCAAGGAAAAGTTTGAGATGACAGTGACATAGTTGTAGAAGGGGGGGTCCCTTCCAGGACCTACATAGTTGCAGTCCAGGGCTTTAGAAATGCCCACTGGATTATGTAGTGATATTTTTTAAGTTTATTTATTTATTGAGAAAGAGAGAACATGTATGAGCAACAGCAGGGGAGAGTGGAGAGAGAGAGAGAGAGAGAGAGAGAGAGAGAGTCCCAAGCAGGCTCCACGCTCAGTGCAGAGCCCCAACTCAGGACTCAAACCCGTGAACCGTGAGATCTTGACCTGAGCCAAAATCAAGAGACAGATGCTTAACGGACAGAGCCACCCTGGTGTCCCTATGTAGTGTTATTAAGACATGGTGTCGGGGGTGCCTGGGTGGCTCCGTCCGTTAAGCATCAGCCTTCGGCTCTGGTCATGAGTTCAAGCCCCACATTGGGCTCTGTGCTGTCAGCTCAGAGCCTGAAGCCTGCTTCAGATTCTGTGTCTCCAGCTCTCTGCCCCTCCCCCACACTCACTCTGTCTCTCAAAACTAAATAAACATTTTAAAAAATGGTGCCAGGGGAAAAAAAAAAAGGTGCCAGAGATCTGCTGTGGAATCCTTCAGGAGACCGAAAGCAAACAGGGCAAAAATCTTACTAATTATTGAATCTGAGAGATGACCACATGAGCTCACTGAACTATTCTCTCTACTGTTGAGTATGTTTGAAAATAGTCAAGGGGCACCTCGGTGGCTCAATCAGTTGAGCGCCCAACTTAGGCTCAAGTCATAATCTGCAACTTGTGAGTTCAAGCCCCACATTGTACACACTGCTGTCAGCACAGAGCCTGCTTCAGACCCTCTGTCCCCCTCTGTCGGCCCCTTCCCCACTTGTGCTCTGTCAAAAATAAATAAACATAAAAAAAGAAGATAGTCAAAATTATGCATTTTAAAACACCCAGAACATCATTAACCATTAGGGAAATTCAGATCAAAACCACAATGAGATACCACCTCACACACGTCAGGATGCTACTATTAAAAAAAGATTTTAACAGAAAATAACAAGTGTTGGCAAGAACATGGAAAAATTCAAGCCCGCGCATGCCCCTGGAGGGAATGCAGAACGGTGCAGCCGATGGGAAAAACAGTGTGGCGTTTCCTCAATTAAAAATGGAGTTACTAGAGATAGGGCAATCCCGCTTCTGGGAAATATCCAAACGATTTGAAAGCAAGTTCGCAAAGAGATAGGTGTATGTCCGTGTTCAAAGCTGCATTATTCACCTTAGCTAATACGTGGAAGCAATCAACCCGAGGGTTCATCGGTGGGTGAATGGATAAACAAAATGTGTGTAGACGTGCCGTGGGCTATTCCTCAGCCTCAAAAGGAAGGACGTCCTGCACCTGCTACAGCCTGAATGAACCATGAGGACATTGTGCAAAGCGATACAAGCCAGTTGCAAAGAGACAAACACCTCTGCTCGGCTTATGTGAGGTGTGTAGAGGGTTCCAATTCATGGACACAGAGTAGGACAGTGGTTGTGAGGGAAGAAGGGATGGGGAGTTGTTTAGCGGGTAGGGTTTTGGTTTGGGAAGACAAGAAAGCTCCAGAGATGGATGGTGTTAATGTTGCACAACAATGGGAATGTACTGATGACCACCCACTGGTTCTCTTAAAAATGTTTAAGATGGCAGGGCGCCTGGGGGGCTCAGTCGGTTAAGCGTCCGACTTCGGCTCAGGTCATGATCTCACGGTTCATGGGTTCAAGCCCCGCGTCGGGCTCTGTGCTGACAGCTCAGAGCCTGGAGCCTGTTTCCGATTCGGTGTCTCCCTCTCTCTCTGCCCCTCTCTGGCTCATACTCTGTCTTTAAAAAATAAATAAAGGTTAAAAAATTTTAAATGGTTAAGATGGTATAATCTGTTTTTAACTTATTTTCGAGAGAAAACGTGTGCAAGTGGGTGAAAGGGATAGAGGGGGAGGGAGAGAGGATCGTAAGCAGGCTCTGTGCTCAGCACGGAGCCCGACATGGCCGCTTTGTCGCGACCGCAGAAGGGATCAGAGACCCGTGACACCTGCAAGGCCTCAAACACTCACTATCTGCTCCTTTACAGAAACATGTGCCGATCCCTGGCTTAAATAAAGTCGAACAAGTTTCCGTCCTGCAGGACTTCTTAGGAGCCTTTCAAACATTATCTTTGGATGATGGGAATCTCCATGCAAGGGATTTCATCAGACGGCTAAGCTCTCTTCCCACTGGCCACACGGCCCTGCTGTGGTCTGAGCGCAGCACCCCAGGACTGAGGTCGGGGGTCAGTCAGTGAGTCACCCCAGTCTGGGTAACGGGGGGGAGGGTTTTGAGCTTCCTGACCCGCATGTTCATCCATCCTGCTTCCCCTACAACCAGGATCTCGAGGACACCTTAGCCTCTGTCCCCCCAAACTTCAGCCCCACTCTGTAGCGGGCAGAAAAATGCAGCCCAAGGCAGGAGAGTAAATGCTGCCCATTTGGAAAATGACCGCAAGCAGAGCCCAGTGGCCCGAAGCTTGGAACCCAGGGTCAGCCCCCCTGCCGAGGGGGTGTTTGCAAACTGGAAACGCTCACGGAGAAATCCCTGCACACATGAGTCATGGCTCCTTGACATAAACAAACAAGGCAGCAGACGGAGCGAGACACCAGCTCTGTGTCCTCCTGCACTGCTCGCCAGTCCCCCCACCCCCCAGGGCCTCCGTCCTGCCCCTCCCGGCCCGGGGACACCCAGCTGACTGAGACCAGGCCGGAGCGGGCGGGGCTCCTTCCTCCAGCCTCTGACCGCAAGGACGTCAGTCCCCTGTGCCACACGGTGCTGCCACCACTTCAGGCCCCACCTCCCAGCTCCGGGCAGGGACAGCATGGCAGGAACGCCCACACATGTCACAACACCTTCACGAGGGTCTAGGACAGTCCTGCTTTCCTGGCAAAGCTGAGGTTCAGCAACTTGTGCCCAAGGCCACCCCGCCAGGAAGTGGCAGGGACAGAGGGTTAAATCCAGGCCCTTGACCTCTCTTTCTCAACCTCTTCCTGAAGGAAAAGAAGATACTCAGCCTGTGGGCTGGATGTGGTGCGTGGCTGAGTCATTTCCTCCGGATGAAGGACCCAGCTGGCCCTGGCTGTGGTGGTCTTTCCCGTGATGCTCCGAGGCAAAGCCGGGGCCCTCTGGGGGAGGTGACGATACCAATCTGTCCCCAGCTCTGTGGCCTGGCCTGGCCCAGAGCCTGGCACATAGTAGGCATTCAGCAAATAACTGCCCAATGAACAAAGAGTGAATGGCTGCTTGTGAGTGAGTGAAATACACTCCATGGAAATCAGCTTTCCTCTTTAATCTGGGTTAAAAGACAAAATGAAGGGGGCGCCTGGGTGGCTCTGTGGGTCAAGCATCTGTCTTAGGCTCAGGTCATGATCTCAGAGTTCGTGGGTTAAAGCCCCATATCAGGCCACATGCTGACAGCTCAGAGCCTGGAGCCTGCTTCGGATTCTGTGTCTCCCTCTGTCGTTCTGCCCCTCCTTTGCTTATGCTCTGTGTCTCTCTAAAATAAATAAACATTAAAACATTTAAAAAGACAAAATGAAGCTTTCCAAATATCTGTGTGCTCAGAATCCATCTTGAGATTGAAACATGTCCCCCTCAACCCCCTCCCCCACCCCGCGTTTGCTTCCAAAGAACTTACATTACTGTAGACTTCAGCTTCAAGTTGGAACTTGTCAAATTCCGACCGCAAGAACACGAGGAGCCCTGAGATGTTCAGATATGTGGCAGCCAATCCCGGCCTGCTCTGCCTGCCTCCCGCCTGCACCTCCCCCACCCGGTCCCCGGAGAGACCAGAGAGCGGCGGCAGAGTCCTGCCTCTGGGCTGGCAGACCTCGCGCTGTGGCACCAGCCGCTGGGGCTTCCCCAGAAGCCGACCGTTCTTTCCACTAGCCCCGGAATTGATGCAATAAATCTCATGATTATTGATGGTTCCGCGACTCCGGGCGTGGGCTTATTGGCCAGGGATTAAACATCTTACTCAAGATGATCTAACTACATCTGTCAAGAGATGGACAGGAACAGAGGAGGAGAATGAAGGGCACACGCCACAGCTTAAAGTTACTGTCCCTGGAGGATAGGCTCGTGGGGGGGTTGGGTTTCAGAAAGCAAAATTTCAGTGCTACCAGGACCCCATCCCCTGCCCTGGGTGGGGCGGGGCCACTGCTGCGGAGTGGGCGGGGCCGGAAGGTGGTTGGGAGACCCGGGAGGAGCAAGTGCCCTGAGGCCGTGGTCTTGGGGGCTAAGGAGAGGCGGGATGGACATGGATGGACGTTGGGACAGGAGCAGGAGATAATGGGAGGGGTCCCCTCGTTAGTGTAGCTGGAGTGGGGGGCCTCTGGGACCTAGTTGCTTCTCGCCCCCTTCTCACCCCCTTCCCTGTGGCCCCCCACCCGCGGTTCAGCTCATAACCTGTCTGTCTCCCTCCGAACATCCAGGCGCCTCTAGGGCAGGAACTGGGTCTGAATTCCGTCTCTCTCTCCTATGCGCATCCCAGCACCTGGCACAGAGGAGATGCTCAGAGAAGGCCGTTGACTGGGGTCATTTCTGGTTTGGGATTGGACGGATCTGTCCTCAGGAGGTCCCCCAGTGCAAAACCAGAAAATAGTAAGTGGGTGGGTCTGGGGAGACTATCCTTAGAGCAGGAGGGCCCGGCCTCAAGTCCTATTTCCACCCCTTGCTGACTGTGTGACCTTGAGGAAGTCACTCACCCTTTCTGATGCGTGAAGTGGGAATAATAGTAAAAACCAACCTTGTTTTTAAACCAGCCACTGCCCCATCTCCCCTTCCGTCATCTCTATGAAGGCTCTTCCAGTTAAAGGGACAGCGTCCCTGTAGCCGAGGGTCCGACTGTGGCGGGGCTGGGGAGCGCCACACCTCAGGCTGTCGGAGGAAATTAGGGGGAGCTGGCAGGGCGTCGTGCCATGACGGGCCGCCACGGACACTTTGCTCCCTGCTCCTGGAGAGTCCTGTGCCCTGGACCTTATTCTAAGCCACGCAGGGTCCATGTAGACCACCCATGTTCCCTCCACTCTGTCAGCAAATGTTCGGGGGTTCACGCGGAGGCCAGACCCAACACAGGGCCCTGGAGTGACTTCCAGATGTCCCCTGCCCCCGCGGCTCACAGCCTGCTGGGTGCTGGACATCGGGTCGGAATGACACCCAGCATGTCAGAGCGCTTTAAGTTACGTCTGTTCTTACCCAACAAGATGCTTCTAGGAAGCAGATGAACCGGTGGTCTTACGGTTCTCTTACGATACATATAAGTCAGTCTCCTGAGCAAAGGCAAGTGCGCATGCCCAGTAATCCTGCGCCCTCCCTCACCCCTCCCCTGGTCCGCCCGGGATTCTGGGTTGGGTTCTCCGGGATCGGCTTCTGTCCTCCCTCCCTCCACGGCCAGGGCATCCGGGCCGGTCCCATGTGGATCATGCTTCTCAACAAACTCAGCAGTGGTGCTTTCCAGGCACCAGCCAGGAGCGTTTCTCGTACTGACGCATCCGCTCCCCAAGACAGCCTCGGGACAGCAGGTGCCATGATCACCCTCCTTTTGCAGATGAAGAAACTGAGGCATGGAAGTGAAGGGACTTGCCAGAGGCTAAGCCAGACCTTACCTGGCTCTTCTCTCTGAAGGGCCGTGCCACTGACTGTTGGCAAAGAGGGGGTTGGCCAAGCTGTGGCCAGAAGAGCTGAATCCGTGTTCATTTGCCGAGTCCCTCCGGCCTCCCCTCTGTGATCAAGTCACCCTCCCTGATGCGCGGAGGGTCCGTGTCTGCTCTTCGAGATCTGACCTGGAAAATGAGGCTGAGAGGGAACCCGTAACAAGAGGAGACCCTCCCCCACCGCAGGGTGCCGGAGTTCGATGCAAACACACAAGACACCTCGTGAATTTTGCACTTCAGATAAACAACAGGAAACGTTTAGGGTAGGAATGGGCAGGCGGTGTTTTGCACTTCATCTGAAATGCAGATGTAGGCTGGCGTCCCCTCTCATATCTGGTATCTGGCAATCCTACCCCTCCACACCCAATACTCCCAGTAGCATGGGGCAGGGGGGGAGTTGGAGTTCAGGGTGGGGTTTGGTGCCCAAACGCACCCCCCTTCCCACTCTTGATCCCACCAATGGAATATACTTGCATAAAATGAGCTGCATGATCATGAACGGTGTCATCCGACTAGAGAACGGGCTTTAGATTTGGGGCAGACTGACCTGGGCGGATGGTGGTCTCCATCCTCGGCTGTGACCCAGCCAGGTCCCCTCATGTCCGAGCCTCAGCTTCCTTTCCTGCAGCTTGGGGCAGAGGAACCGGGAGCCACTGGAGGATGGACCCCCACGTTACACAGTAGAAGAGATCTAGCGGAGGTGAGGTGCCATCCAGTACTGAAATCTATTCACGGCATTTTGGTCATCGTAAGCGAACAGGTTGAATTTACGACCCGGAGGCCTGTCTGGACCTCGCTTTCTCTCCAAGCCTAGTTTTCCGCGTGTACACAGAGTTAATGCAGACTCACTGTTCTGGAGATAGTTAAAGAAGAAGCCATAGCAAATTTGATTTAGGTGACTAATTCCATTTGAAATGACTTGGGCAATAAATAAACTGCTCTCTTTGATTCTTTTTTTTTTTTAACATTTATTTATTATTGAGAAACAGAGAGAGACAGAGTATGAGCAGGGAAGGGTAGGAGAGAGAGGGAGACACAGAATCTGAAGCAGGGTCCAGGCTCTGAGCTGTCAGCACAGAGCCCGATGCAGAGCTCGAACCCACAACTTGCAAGATCATGACCTGAGCCGAAGTTGGACGCTTAACCAACTGAGCCACCCAGGCACCCCTGTTTTGATTATTTTAAATCGGCATGTCTCAGCAGCAAATTAACATCTTGGAATCAGCTAGCCTCTCCATCTTGCTCTGTTGGCCCAGGTGAGTCCGCCGTGAAGGGACACCGAGACCTGGCCCAGGAAACCTCCCCTGTGCAGGCCTGTGGGTGGCTTTGCCTCGCTCAGCTCCTCAGCACTCGTTCGGCGCCCAAGGAGGCCCCCACGGTGTTGAGTCTGTGAGTCTATGTGAAAGGTCCTGAATGGGGGACAGAAAGCTTTGCTCACAGATGCCAGCTGAGGCAGGGTTCCGGGGCTGGCATGTGGGTCCAACGTCCTGCTCTTTGGGCGGGATCAGTCGCCGGGGCGTACTTCCTGGGAGGCCGACTACTACTGGATTCATGGGTTACATGGTTAGGCCTTGGGCTCTGGGGTCGAACAGCCTAGATCAGCCCCTTAGACATCAGGAAAGGCCGGTGAGGCCCTGAGCTCCTCTGGAGCTGCACTGGCACACCCTGGGGGGGGGGAGGGGTGATAGAGGTGTGCACACCTAGGCCGTCGCCCATCGTCATGCAAAGCATGTAGCTCAGAGCCCAGCCCCCGTCCGCTCAGTGCAACAGGTCAAGAGTGCCTCTCACCACTGGTCAGGGCACCTTGGGGGGTTCAGAGAAGTCACACACACACACAGACACACACACGCACACTCAGATACCCACAGACACATATACACACAGCGACACTCAGAATCGGACACGCACACACACAAATGCACACGCGTGTCAACGTGCAGGACACGTGCAGACTCAGATACACTGACACGCACAGATTCAGATCCATACGTGCACAGACACACTGCCACACAGACGGATACGTAAACCTACACACGTACTGACACACGCGCGTGCACGCACACACACCTACACACCTGATTGGCAAAGCAGGGCTTAGAGGCCGCTGGCTGGATGTGGCCAGTGGCCAGCTGCATCTAGTTCTGCAGCCATCAGTCCACATGGACACCGGCCCCCTCCTTGACCCCCACTCTATCCCCAGCCACCCTCCAAAGTAAGCCGTAGGGTCAGGTGAGGATTGTACCCGTCACAATACTTGATAACAAAAAGAAAGCTAAGCAATTTAACGGCTCGGTTTTTGGGCCTCTTCAAAGTGCCCTTGGGTCCAAAGGCTGCATGGAGAGGCTGTGACTGTCCCGGCACCGAGGCCACCTGGCCCTCCCTGCTCTGAACTGTCTCTCTACCTGGAGGGCTTCCCCACAACTCCAAGGCCCTGACACACACCGGAAGCCCCTCCAGCCCTGGGATTGGTTGGGCCTTGATCACAGGGACCTCAGGGACCATGGGAACCACAGGGACCCCAGGGACCACAGGGACCATGGGAATCACGGAAACTATGGGGGCCATGAAGGCCATAGGAACCATGGGAAGCACGAGAAGCACGGGAACCACCAGGACCACAGAAACCACGAGGACCATGGGAACCATGGCACCCAGGAACCACAGGGACTACGGAATTCATGAGAACCATGGGGACCATGGGAACCACAGGGACCACAGGGACCACGGGAACCACAGGGACCAGCCACAGGAGGAGCTGCTGCCTCACTTGTATGTGCATTTGGGCCAACCTTCCAGGTAGCAGGTAGCAGCGGAAGTGACAGTGCATGACCTCTGAGACTAGGTCCTGGTTCTCTTAGGACCCTCACCCCTGGAGCCCTGGACATCCATTTAGAAAACTCTGACTCCCCCAAGGCCGCCATGCTGGAGGAAAACCCAGGCCACGGAAGAGCCATGTATCCGTGTTGGGTTCCATCCGACAGGAGCAGCTGATTTTGCGTCACCTGCCACACATATGGCTGAAGATACCTCCCCGAGGGATCTAAACTTCAGGTGAGTCCTCACAGCTGAGGCCCCAGACAATGTGGAGCAGAGGCGAGCCGTGCCCCCTGGACTCCCGGGCAGCAGAATCCAATCCGTGGACAAAGTAAAATGGTTGCATGTGCCACGCGGCGCTGGCCGGTGGGCTAGATGGACCCTGAGACTCGGTGACGAGCCAGATACAGGGGTGAGGAGGAAGGGGGAGTGAGAGATGCCCCCAAGCTTCTAGTTCACTTTGGACCTGGCGTACGAGAGGTGCCCGGGGGCTGTGGACTGGAGGTGGTCGATGGGTGTGAGAGCTCCATGGTGGCCAATATCCATGTCCCTCCCAAACCACGTTAGATGAGGGTGCCTTGGCCCTTCTCCAAGAAGCTCTGCATGTCCCTTGACAGTTTGCAACAAGTCCTCATTACTGCGGTCCCCACACCTCGAGGGGGAGGAGACATCAACGCCACGCCTTCACGGGAAGTATATTATAGAATTTGCAAGCTTTGCGCAGTGGCGGCCTCATAGCCAATGAGGTTTATCTGAGGCATGATTATTGCTAATGGAATTTGCAGACCATTTCAAATCGACCCATCTTCTCAGAAGTGGCTCCAGAATGTTCTCCTTCACCCGCTGCCTATCACCATGGTCCGGAGCCTCCCTAACTCTCATCTGGGATTTTGAAACAAATGCTTTCCTTGGTCTCCCCACCTCCGGCCTTGCCCTCCAGGCCGTCCGTCACCAACAGGGATCGTGGAGGATCTGAGATGCAGTGTGCCCAGAGCAGCAGCAGGAAGGCCACGCAGGTCCGGAGGAAGGCACGCTGTCCCGGGTGGGATGGCTCTGGGGCTCTGGCTGGGCGTGAGGCGTCCAGGTAAGAAGTGACTGGACCTGGCTGGGTGATGAACACCCTTCGAGTTCTGCTGCCTTTGCACTTACCGGCGTCTCCACCTGGAAATGCCTCGTCTTCTTCTATGGCATCCTAGCGAACTCCTATCCATCCTTCAAAACCCAGCTCCAATCTCACAACCTCTGCGATGATGATAAAATCAGAGCAGACCAGTGGCTCTCAATCTCAGCTGCACTTTGGAATCATCTGGGGAGCTTTACCATATGCTGGCTGCGTGCTACCCCTGATGCTCTGACTTAGCAGACTGGGTGCAGCCTCGGCATGAGAATTTTTGGAACTCTCCAGAAGATTCTAATGTGCAGTTAAGGCTAAGAACTACTGGTATGGACCAATGGTTCACAGTGAGGCCCCACATGAAAATCACCTGGGGATTCTTCAAAGGACACCTTTCCCCGGGGCCCCGCCTCAAACCCACCAGATCCGAATGTGTAGGTGTAAGGCCCTGGCAACCGCACGGACCCTTTATAAACCCCCTCCCCCAGGTGACTCTAACTCGCAGCGCCAGGGTTGCAACAAACACCAGAATAGTGCTAGCTCTCGCTCAAATGCATACGGAGCATGCCCACACCCTCAGTCTAAGCCTTGATTTGTGGGAGATGATCTTTCTTCTAGGAGTGACCAAGGTCACAGGTCTGGTGGGTTTTTATAGAACACGTCACGAGGCACTTTACAATTCTCAAACCAATAAAGGAATGCAGAATAAGAATAATTTAAAAATCAATTTCCTGCACATAATAGATCCTCAATAAATATTCATGGAACAAGTTAATAAGTCAATCCATCAATGCAATCCCAGCTGGAGAGCTGCCCAAAATTCTTCTCCACCTCCCCGCAGACTGTGAGATCCCTGAAGCCAGGCCTGGGGACCCCAGCCCCCAAGCAGGGACATTTGATGAAAGAATCAATGAACCGACCTGGAAACAAAAGGGCTGCGACTGCTCCTGACTATCTCCGTATCTCCTAGGTGTGTGATGGATTTCCAAAACAAGGAGATGCTCATACGTCAGCTTTGGTGGAAGGGGGACCATGTTGCAACTCAGTTACGGAAAAGTGAGGTTGCCTAGGTTACTGTGCTTTTTTGGAGAGTCTGGGGAGCAGCCCAGACGTGGCTTTTCTTTTAATTTTTTTTATGTCTTTATTTTTTTGAGAGAGAGAAAGAGACAGAGAGTGAGCTAGGGAGGGCAGAGAGAGAAGGAGACAGAATCTGAAGCAGGCTCTAGGCTCTGAGCTGTCGGCACAGAGCCCGATGCGGGGCTTGAACCCACGGACTGTGAGATCATGACCTGAGCCGAAGTCAGATGTTTCACCGACTGAGCCACCCAGGCGCCCTTACACGTGGCTTTTCAACTCAACGGGAAGTCACAGGTTCACAGCCAGCCCCTGGCCGCACACGGACAGGCCGTGGAGTACCCAGCACAGCCTCATGCACTGGCCACCATGATGTGGCGGCCCAGCCTTTGCTGAGCAGTGGCAATGTGACCTCTACTCCATGACCAGCAGAGGGCAGATGGTGGAACATGGCCTCTGCCCCGCCCCTGTGTTACAGTCGAAGCTGATTAGGTCCCTCGGTTGCAAGGATATTCCTTCCCCAGAGTCTCCACCCCATGTGGAAATGCAGCCCAGGGGTAAAAAGCGATGGCTCCGGGGTCAGACCGATCAGGGTTCTGGTCCATCACCATATAATTAGGGCAAATCACTGAGCCTCTCTGAGCCCCAGGGCCCCCACCTGTAGGATAACATCACTACAGGACCTGCAGAGAAGGTCATTGGCAGACGACAATGGAATGATGCCTGCAGAACTTCGCGGAGAGCAGGCTCAGGGTTTGACAGGCAGCAACGCAGAGGCCTTGGTAAGCCTTGGGTTTTGCACCTGTAAAATGGGATGGACAACTCCTAAAACCATTGCGATGTGCCAATGCCGTGAAGGACCAGTCACAGTGACGGGCTTACACTGAGCACTCGTTACTAGCTGCCAGCATTATCCTCACCCTTCTAGGATCGTGGTTTTTAGTAGCTGCCACCTCTTATAAGACTGAGGAGCTGACTTTTGTCCCAGCAAGGGTGTGGTCATGGCTTGTGAGCTGGCACAGCCCAGAGACTTGGAAAACAGCCCTCTTCCCGCTGACGCAGACCCCGCAGAAATCCACTGCAGCTGGTTCTAACCAGTAGGAGAGCAGGTGGATCAAGGGGAATGGGGCGGAGAGGAGAGCTGCCCAGCACGGGTCCCCTCAGTCTGCAGCCACCAAGGCTGGACGGAAGGACAAATTCAGGTCCCATGAGGGATGACGGGCCCTTTTCCCCCTGTGACCTGAGCCAACCAAACACTAACCACAGCTCCTTGCTCCAATCCCCAGAGGAGAAGCCAGAGTCCATGGGGGCCTTCCAGAAGCACCTTCCAGCCCCCGCCTTCTCCTCCATACCCCTGAGGCCACCTGCAGAGCAGGTGGGGACAGGGGACAGGAACAGGATGCCGGGTCAGAAGATGAAGGCTGGGTCAGCTCCAGCCCTGGCTGTTCACAAGACTCCTTCCCGTGGGGCGCTCGGGTGCTCGGGCGCTCGGGGGGCTCAGTCCGTTAAGCGTCCGACTTCAACTCCGGTCATGATCTCGCCGTTCACAAGTTGGAGCGCTGAGTCGGGCTCTGTGCTGACAGCTCGGAGCCTGGAGCCTGGAGCCTGCTGCAGATTCTGTGTCTCCCTCTCTCTCTCTGCTCTTCCCCCGCTCACACTCTGACTCTCTCAAAAATTAATAAACATTTAAATAGTTTTTTAAAAAAAAAGACTCCTTCCCAAATGCACACCTGAGTCCTAGTACAGAGAAGAGAAAAGAAGGCAGAACATTCCCTTGGCAAAGAGAGGCACTCTGGCATCCTCCACCAACCCGCAGGCCATCAGGTGGCAATGTCCCTGAACAAAGGCCAGAGGACCACCTTCTCCCGTTCTGCCGTAGGGACAAAAGCAGTCTTCGTCCCTAGTTGGGGATGCAGCTGTCCAGCAAATCACAACTTTCCTAAAGAAGCCAGGACCAACTGTGCCTGTCCCCCGGGGCAGCCGTGTGGCCCTGCAGGGTAGAGATCCAGAAAGGAGAAAGTGGAGGAAAGGGTTGGGAGCATGTCGGAAGGTGTGGGTTCCTTCTGGGCCGAGCGTGGCTGGCTGTGATCGGAGGGCCTGCCTTCTCTTGCCTGTGGAATGTGGATTAAGGTAGGTCACGCGGCTTATCCATTGGGAGCAGTGAGAGAAAATTGTGCCCTCCCTCTGCGGGCTCTGGCGTGCTGGGCAGGAGTCAGTGGTCATTACCGGCCCCCCTCTGATTCGGGGGGACCCCCAGACAGAGGAGGGCAAACTTCAATCTGGGCTCCTGGGAATAGTAACTCAGAGCAACTCTCTGAAAATGTGAAATTTCTGCAGTATCTCTTGTTTGATCTCCCGGCTTCCTGCAGACATTATGTTTAATTCATAATATCTTAGTTTGTTTTAATAAAATGCTGTTTTAAATTAGTTACCCTCTGGTAGATTGATGCATCTGGCAAATGGACGCTCTAGAAAGTTGACGGGGATGTTGGTGACTAATGTCTGACGGTCCAGGGCGTGTGGCTGTGCCACTTGCCGGCGAGGGACGCGGGCAGTCCACACTACCTTTCCAAGGTCTCTGCCTCTGCAGGGTGCTAAATAACTGCCCCTCCCGGATCGCCGTGGAGATGAATGGACCACTGCATGCATCGTGCTTGACCCAATAATGTGGGTGTATCACCACCATCTTCATCATCACCATGGCGGCTCCCGTCCCCCCAGACTCCATCAGAGACCGGCTCGCCCCTGAACATCTCTGAGACCTCGATGGGCCCCCCTCCTCTATGTCTCCATCCCCCACGCGGCTGTCTTCATAATCCCGAGGCCCCTTGTTCGACGTGAAAATGGGGATGTTTGTGCAAAAACCAGGATGAAAGCGCCATTAAAATTACTAAAATACCAAACTCGCTTTTTTTCCCCACTTTCATGCCGCTCTTATTTGCTATTTAATGCCGGTCTAACGGCACCATCCATCATTATATTGCAAAATGACAGTTTTAAATGCAAATATAAGACCATTTAACTCGAATGTGGAATCATCGAAATCACACACTTTCTATCTTGCAGTTTGTACGCAAAAGTATTTTCGTCCTTTCCAGAACAGTAGAAACCCTGCAGAAACTCAACCGTTTTTGTCACTCCTTGACATTCTGCCCACACGCTGTGCGTTCGCCCTCCCGCCGAGTGAGCACAGAGGGAAGGAAAGGGAATCGGAGGGCCCCGTCTCCCCTTCCTTCTGCGCCCGCATTTTCGCACTAATACCAACCTGAAGAAACAGGAGCTGTCTAGCGCTCCTTAACCATTCATGTCCCGGAACCACCGCTGCCTTCTCCCTGCGTTCAAAGCAAGTTCTGGTTGCAATGGCAAGTGTGCCCTTTTGGGGTGTCAGTGCGCTGGCTCACCCCGTCCTTGCCCCACGGCCGGCTGGTACTCACTTGGAGGCTCGCAGAGCCCGTGTGCACCGGACACCCGGGAAGTTCTGCGCCCCCAGGCCTTCGAGAACGCTGTGCACAGGCGAGGCCACACGAAACTCCAGACGCAGGAGCCACGGGCCTCTTCCGCTCCGTTCCGCTCGCTCCGTGCCCCATCCCATCTCACTTGCAAAACACAAGTTCAAAGATCAGGTCCTTAAATTTTCAGGAAGGCAGCAGGAGAGCGCGAAGTCAAGCCGGGGCCCTTCTGGGCCCTGCCTCTGCTGCGAAATGGGCACACCGTGCTCCCGGCTTGCCTCCCCAGGGGCTGGGGGGGGGGACCGCCCGCGGGCGAGCTCCCGGGAGAGAGAGCACCGGGCAGGGACCGCGGGGCGCTGATCTGAGGTCCGATGAGCGTGAATGACACCAAATCCATTTCTTCCCAGGGTCAGAACTATGCTCACTTGAGCTGGCAAGCTGGGTGCCATGTGTGTGTGTGTGTGTGTGTGTGTGTGTGTGTGTGTGTGTGTGTGTGTAAAAAGGCAACCTCTGTCTGGCATCCAGACCACTGGGCCCCGATGTCAAAGCCAGCTGAGCTGCTCAGAGCTTCTGCCCACAGATGCTGGATTTTGCCAAGTGCACTGGTACCACCAGCCGGCCATGTCTGCAGATCTTGGACCCGGCAGTCAACAATGGGTGTCTCCGGTGACAGCTTTTTATGTATCAATTTATTTAGCCCGGAAAAAGAAAAAAAGGTTTATTTGAGAATAGCAGAGAATTCCAATCGACGGCTTTTCCGCTCAGCTGTTCTTTCCTTGGTCACCGTTTCCTGGGAACAAGCCGGTCCCCACCCATCAGAGCTCAGCCTTTCCCTGTGCCTGCTGAAGGTGCTGGCAACTGTCACACTCCTGCCCCAGAGTGTGATTTCACACTCCCACCACTTCTCACAAGGAAGCAGGCAGGCCCTGTGGACACAGGAACGGGGAGGGACTCAGGTCACACAGCTCAGGGAGTCTGTCCAGCTCACCCAGCAAGACCAAAGGAGCACCCAACTGGGGTCCAGGGGGTCCTAGTTTCTCCGCCCACAACCGAGGGACCTGGGTCCATCAGTGACATGGAGGGGAGCCACCTAACCCGTGGTACACCTCCTCAACTGTAAGCTGGGAGGGACAGTAGCCCCGGCTTGGTGCCAGGGGGTGTCCTGATCCTGCTTAATGTGGAGATGCCCGCCGCTTTAGAAAAGTTAGGTAACAAAGATCGCTATCCTCCCAGCTTTATACAAGAGGAAGTTGAGGCTCAGAGCGGTGAAGCAACTTGCCTGAGGTCACTCAGCAGAGCTGAGGTCACGCCCGAGTCTGGGCAATGCCTAAGTTCGTGCTCCAACTCAGACGTAAGTGCCAGGAAGAAATGAGCTCACCATGTGACAGGGCCCCGTTCCCTTCACTTCGGGGCAAGGTGGGCGACGGCTGTTCTCTTCAAACACAGAGGGCAGGGCTCCTGCGCGGCTCAGCGGTTAAGCGTCAGACTCTCCATCTCGACTGAGGTCATGATCCCAAAGTTTGTGAGATCAAAGCCCTGAGTCAGGCTCTGCACTGACAGCATGGAGCCTGCTTGAGATTCTCTCTGTCCCTTTCTCTCTCACTCTCTGCTCCGCTCTGTCACATGCACATTCCCTCTCTCTCAAAAATAAATAAAAGTAAATGTAAATACACACACACACACACACACACACACACAGGGCACCTTGGTGGCTCAGTGGTTAAGCATCTGACTTCAGCTCAGGTCATGATCTCACAGGTGGTGAGTTCGAACCCTGCGTCTGGTGAGCTAGAGCCCTGCTTCAGGTGAGCACGAGCCCCGGGTGAGCCCCACTTCTCTCTCTCTGTCTCTCTCTCTAAATACGCACACACACACACACACACACACACACACACACACACACACACACAGAGGGCATCTCGTGGGCCACTGTTACAAAGAAAGGGGCAGCCCTGAGTGACAGAGTCCAGCCTGTCCACCTCCAGTGCCTTCAGAGTCAGCCCCAGACGGAGACATCAGACATTCAGTCAGCATGATGAATGAATGAATGAATGAATGAATGAACGAACAAGCAGAGACCCACACCCCTGCGCTCTCCTTTTCCTCTCCAGCCCCCACGGGGGCGGTGCTCAGATTCCGCTCCTCCCTCCCACCTTCGTCGAGGCTGATTTTCCCTGGACCCTCGCCATGCCTCCCCTCAGTCTCCTCATGTGCAGGGGCATCTCCCTGCCCCAGCCCAGCTCTCTCCGACCTCATCACACACGTCTCAGTCTCTGTGATGGTCCTTCTGCCCACTGAATGCCTCCCTCTCTGTCTGCTCATAAGTCTTGCCCGTCCTCCTGTCCCCACATTCCCAAGCCTCCACGTTCTTCTCCCTCACGATGCTGTAGTCTGGGCTTCAGAAACACAAGGGTTCTAATTCTAGCTCAGTCCTATGCCCCAGCCCCTCATCAGGTGATGGTGTACCCCCCTTACATCAGAGGGCAGTGGGGGGGTGTGAGTGCTTGGCATATTGGGGCCCCCTGGCCTGACTGCTGGTAGCCTATTCAAACTCCTGTGAAAGCAGCCAGTCAACATAGCAAGAGCTCTCGGGAACATTCCCACTCTAGCATTTTCTGGGAAAAATACTAGCATTTACTGGGAATTCTAGGAGGGAAAAAATGTATATATATGCATAATATTCCTTTAGCACTTAGGAATATTAATCTATTAGTCACATAATTTCTATGTATATATGGAAAAAATGTAGAAATTATGTGACTAATAGATTAACATTCCCAAGTGCTAGAGGAATATGTAAATATTTAGGCTGATGGGACTCACTGTCTAAGCAGGAATTCTGGTAAAATGCACCTGCCTTAAGGGATCTCACTAGCTACACATGGGCATCACCCTCGTTTTCCTTCCTAAATACGGACAACCGTACAAGGCCCCAGAGAATGCCCGTAGCACAGAAGACAAGAACCAGGATGAACAAACCAACAAAATGCAAAGAACAGAAAGGAATTCTCAAAAAATTAGTGCCTTCGTGGAATTCCCTAAAAGAGAACAGGTTATGTTTAAAATGCAGGAATTAGAGAACAAGAATGAGTTCTTAGACACGTAATTGCTAAAATAAAAATTCCATAGGAAAAAGATAAATCTCTCAGAATGTATATCAAAAAGACAGAGGAAAATATAAGGGAAAACATAAAACATACATCATTAATCTGAGAAGCCCTGTAACCATTTGCTAAGAATCCTAGAAACAAGTAAAATATAGAAAGGAATGATAGAATAACATCCCAAAGTACTGAAGGAACATATAAATGTTCAGGCTGATAGGACCTACCACATACCAAAAAAAAGAGAGAGAGAGAGTGAAAAAAGACCCTAGACACATTCTCCTGTAACTGGAATTCTAAGTGTAAGGACATGATTCTAAGAGCTTCTAGACAGAAAAAAACAAATTATCTGTAAAGAATTATAATCACATTGACATGTGACTTCTCACCAGCCACACTGAAAACTAGAAAACTAGTGTTGGAGCAATGCTTCAAAGTTTTCATTAAAGACATAAAATTCTAAACTTACAATTCTATCTTTTCTTCTGAAAAAAAAAAACTATTAAATTGGTGTAAGGACAAAATAAGCAATTTCAGGTATAAAAATACCTAGGAAATTTACATCCCAAATATTCATCTTTAAAAAACATTCTCCCAGGATATTTTCTAGTAAAATGAAAAAGAAATCCAGGCAAGAAAAATGACAATGCAACTCTAAAATAAGAGTAAGTATCCCCAGAATCCAAAGAAAAAGTCCAGGGTCCCATTTGGGTAGCAAAACTAAAATAATTTGTCTAAATTGTAACTGCAGATAGAGAACTCTGAGAAGAAAAAAAATCTTCAAGAAGAAAACATGTTCTTTAACAAAGAGTAAGGCTAAATGACAGATAGCCTTAAGATAGAATAGAGGTATATAGTTCTTTGTTAAAAAGAAAAAATAAGGCAATTAGAAACTCCAGGAAAGAAAAAATAATAAGTGATGGTCAGTTATAAAGAAACTAAAATGTAGCAAAGTTAGAGCAATCAGTGGAATAATACAAAAGAAAATTCTTTTTGGTCAGACTCTTAAAATATTCTCCTAGTATTTATTCTTTTTCTTCTTTAATAACTAATCTATAGATAAAACATCAATTATATTTAAGAATGTTTATAAACATTAATGTGGAAATTATGATGTGGTTGACAGAAACTTGAAAATGGATTGGATAAAGAGAGAAGATGTAAAGAAATTATAAGAGCAGTAATACTATCGCTTATATAGGTGACAGTTGAAAAATCTGTATAAAGGCGATGGGGGAAAAAAGCAGAGATACATGGATAGTACTTAAAGTTAAAAAGGTGGGGCACCTTGGTAGCTCAGTTGGTTAAGCATCTGACTCTTGATTTCAGCTCAGGTCATGATCTCACAGTCATGAGATCATCTAGCCCCACATTGAGCCTTCTTAGGATCCTCTCTCTCCCTCTCTGCCCCTCCCCTGCTCACTCTCTCTCTTAAAATAAACAAACTTAAAAAAATAAAGTTACAAAGGTAACCAATAGAATGGAAATATTAATGCAATGAACAAAATTTTTTGAATGGATAGAGGTATGGGGAGGATGTATTTTTGTCCTCCCAATCTCTCTCCCTAAAATAAATGTAACATCTGAACAGTGTGTTAGGTGATATGTAGATGAAAGATAAAGAGTCACCTTGCCCTCAGATAGCCTAAAAGAGATTAGCCACGTACAGAAATGTCCAGAAGACAAAGTAGAATAATGGTCAGTATCATCAGGAAAGCACAGATAAAGGTACAGAAGAAGGAAAGGTTACTCCAGTACAGGGTACTATGGGCTAAACAAACAGTCCCCTCAAAATTCATATATGGAAGTCCTAACTGTCAGAATCTCAGAATATGATGTATTTGGAGACAGGGCATTGAAAGGGGTTATCAAGGTAAAGTGAGATCGATCACTAGAGTGGGCCCTAATCCAATCTGACTGGTCTCCTGATAAGAAGAGAAAATTTGGACATGGACACACAAGAGGGAAGACCATGTGAAGACACAGGGAGAAGATGACCTACTAGCCAGGGACCTCAGAAGAAACCAACCAGCTAGCATCTTGATCTTGAAACAGCCTCCAGAACTGCAAGAAAATACATTTCTATTGTTTAAGCCACCCACCCTGCCATTGTCATTGTAGCGCTAGCATACTATTACACATTAGGAATCAGAAAGAGTTTCTGGAGGCCATGGGTCAAGGGCCATCAATAGGGTGACCATATCTCCCAATCACTAACACCCTCCATTTAACAATAGGGCCCTTGCTCATAAAACAAAGTCCACAGGAACATGAGCAGCTAGGGACTGCCTTCCAATCTCAGGTGGTGGAAGAAGTTGGTAATTCTGCTGCTCTTTCTGGCCATTCAGTATACCAGCCAGGTGTGCTGTGACCTGTGTCACAGCCAGTGAGAGACACCAAGCTGCCAGGCAGACCTCCCAGTCAGTGGTGTTGGTAGGTTACATGCAAGACAATAGGTAAAGTATATATGAAATATGTGCACCAAATAACATAGCTTCTAATAAAAAAAATCTGTTCTCTTTTGTTTATTCTTTTTACTCTCTGCACTTTAGTTAGAATAATTTCTGCTGACTCTCCTTGAACACATTAATTCTTCATTCTGTTCTGTCTAGTCTATTAACCTGAACCAATTAATTCTTCATTTCACGTGTTGGGTTCTTCTTTTTCAGTTCTAAAATCTCCATTTGATTTTATTTTAGGGTTTCTGCTTCCCGGATAAAAGTCTTCATATTTCTGGGCCACCTGGGAGGCTCAGTTGGTTAAGTATCCAACTTTAGTTTCAGGTCATGATCTCACGGTTCGTGAGTTCTAGCCCCACATTGGGCTCTGCACTGACAGTGTAGAGCCTGCTTAGGATTCTTCTTCTCTCTTCCCCCTCTCTCCATTCCTCCGCAACTTGTGCTCTCTCTCTCTCTCTCAAAATAAATAAATAAACTTTAAAAATAAATAAATAACAATTAAATAAAATTCTCTATATTTGCAACCATACTTCCCATTTTCCCCTAATTTTTAAAACAAATTTATATTAGGTGTTTTTTTAGTTTATTTTTATTTATTTTGAGAGAGAGTGAGCAGGGAAAAGGGTAGAGAAAGAGAGAAGGAAAGAGAGAATCCCAAGCTGCCAGAACAGAGCCCATGTGGGGCTCAGTCCCAGGACTATGAGATCATGACCTGGGCCAAAATCAAGAATCAGACACTTAACAAACTTAGCCACTCAAGTGCCCTATATATTCGGTATTTTAAAGGTCTTGTCTGTTAATCTCAACATCTGGATCATTTGTGGGACTGCTTCTACTAACTATTTTTTTCTCTTAATTATGAGGCTCATTTTCCTGCTCCTTTACGTGCCCTATTTCTTTTGAATTTAAATCTGGACATTACATATTAAAGAGATGAGGGCAGATAACTCATGTACTTTCCTCTATCAAGCAGCTAGGCTAAAGAGTTGATCCCTTTGACCCAATTAGGAATTGAAATGGGTCGGAACTGAACTGCAAGTTGAATTCATTTCAGTTTACCTCTGGCTTCAGAGTGTTTGTGGCTGAAATCAGGTCTCCTCTTCCCGCACAGCTTTGGGACCAGGCATCCTGCTACTGTGGGGTCTCTCTGCTTTCTAGCCACGCCCTGAGCCGTATAGCTTACTCAGCTTATTAGCAGACAAAAATTAGTTTTGTTTGGGAGCTCTTCAAAATTCCAATCCCTTGTGCCAGCCCACACAGTAATGAAACGTTTGGCTTCTTTATTTCAAGCAAAATATCTTTATCTATGGCAAACCCACTCTTCTGCTATGCTAGCTAGCTAACATCTCTCAGGTGTAAAATCAGCCATCAGTCAGTGCTTAGCTAGAAAGAACTGGTCTCTCTCCCTGGTATATAAAATTCTTTACACCCATAGCTCTTCAATAGCTTTTTTTAAATATATAATTTCGGGGGCGGCTGGGTGGCTCATTCGGTTGAGCATCCAACTTTGGCTCAGATCATGATCTCACAGTTCATGGGTTCAAGCCCCACATCTTCGAATTCTGTGTCTCCCTCTCTCTCTGACCCTTCCCTGCTCACGCTTTCTCTCTCTCTCTCTAAAAAATAAATAAAACATTTAAAAGTTATATGTATTTTTATGCAGTGTTTTCTTTTTTTATATATCCAGTGTTTTCTTAGAATTTTCTCAAAAGAGACAGTCTTTTGGCATTTTCTGCATCCTCATCAAAAATGAAACTCATTCATGTTCATGTACAAAAAGTGAAGCAATCACTGTTTATATGTTGGCTCCCTTAAAAAAAAAAAAAAACAAACAACTATACAGGGGCACCAAGCTGCCTCCGTAGGAAGAGGATGCGAGTCCTGATCTGTGGTCATGTGTTTGAGCCCCATGTTGGCCGTAGAGATTACTAAAAATAAATAAATAAATAAATAAATAAATAAATAAGAACTTTTTCTAAAGAAAAGAAAACTCTACAATAGTAAAATAATACAGGTTTTGTTTTGGTGTCATCAGATCCTTCAGATAGAAAATCAGTTAATTACAGTAATGTTTCCATTTTTTTCTCCCATCTCACAGACTGAGAATAAAGCTTTTGGAAGTTTTCTTGATTCAATGTGCATCATCTGAGACTGTTATGGACACTGTTGTGATGTTGACAGTGAAGTGAAACAGTATCTTTATGATGATAATACAAATATATTTTCTGGCGGAGCACAGAGTCACGGTAAATAAAAACAACATCCTTACTAAATTAAGAAACCTGTGAAGCATAAATTTACTTGGAATTGGTAATGATGCACGTGTAACTTATAATTGGAAACAAATAAGGTGTGATGTTCTACCAATGTGACCAAAAGCTGTAGTTGTCAACATTTTGTGACAAGGCTGATGAAAATGAAAAGCAAACAGAGAAGGTGTTTCAGCCTGGCTTAATCTTTCTCTCTCTGAGAGAGCCTGCCATTCTCTCAGATTTTAGAATACTTGGATCTTTGGAAGTCAATCTAAGTGGATGATACTGACCTTTTTATAAATGAGTCCTCTTAATTTTGGATGCATGTTTTTTAAAAATTGGAACACTTCGATCAAATTATTCAACACATAGACTTTCAGTCGTTGAGACTGTGAAAGAACTGCACTAATTGAAAACAAGGTTTGTGAGTGAAAACACATTGGAATTTATCCCTAAAAAATAAAGGAGAAATGGGACACATTAATTAATGGGAGCTCAATATTGAAATTCTGTAAGGGCACTTCAGAATATCTTGTCTCATAAAAAGAATCTTTTGAGGGAGCCCCTATTTTTAATTAGAAAAAATTACACCATGTCTCAGAAGAGCCTGAAAAGGGCCATAATTTTGCAGCTAAGTTTAGTGAAGCATTCAAGAGAATCATAAAAACAATTTTTTGATGAATTTAGTTTAATGAAAATACTTGTTGAAAAAAGGTACTCTGAAAGGAGGTAAAAAAAAACAGTCCCTGGTAAAATTTGAGAGCTGAATGATTTTTGCTTTTTAATGTCCAAAAATTAACGTTGAGGGTCTCCTTTATTTGTCCTGAGCTGACTAGGTATCTCAAAACACCTGCAGACAGAATATTTTTCCAATTAAAAATAGTACAGCATACAATGAAGAGTCCATTGAACGTGTCAATAATTTCAAATTTACTAACCAAAAAGTGTTACTTTGAAGATTATAGGGAATTTTGTGAAAAAAAATAATAAAAATTCTGAGACCTTATTGAGGGAAAAAATACCCTTGACAGCGTATTAAAGACAGACATGGCTTACAGTAGCCAAATTATGGAAGCAGCCCAAGTGACCATCGACTGATGAATGGATAAAGAAAATGTGGTGTATATGTATGTATGCCATGGAATATTTCTCATCCATAAAAAAGAACGGAATCTTGCCATTTGCAACAACATGGATGGAGCTAGAGAATATTATGTCAGTGAAATAAGAGAGTCAGACAAAGACAAATACCTTGTGACTTCACTCAGATGTGGAATTTAAGAAACAAAACACATGAACAAAGAGAAAAAAAGAGACCAGACCAGAAAACAGACTCTTAACTATAGAGAACAAACAGGTGGTTACCAGAGGGGAGGTGGGGGATGGGTGAAACAGGTGAAGGGGATTAAGAGCACGCAGACCACGATGAGCGCTGAGAAATGTATAGAATTGTGATCCCTATATTGTACACCTGACACTAACATAATGCTGTATGTTAACCATACTGGAACTAAAATTTAAAACTTAATTAAAAAAAAAAAAGACAGACGTGGGGGCACCTGGGTGGCTTAGTCAATTAAGCTGAATCTTGATTTCGGCTCAGGTCATGATCTCACAGTTCATGGACTTGAGCCCTGGGTCCAGCGCCACGCAGAAAGCTCAGGGCCTGCTTGGGATTCTCTCTCTCCCTCTCTCTGCCCTTCCCCTGTTCACACACTCTCTTTCTCTCTCTCTCAAAATAAATAAATAAACTTAAACAAAAAAGACAGACATGGCTTAAGAAACGGATTCAAGTACACTATTCTGTTTTTGTTGTTATATTCAGATAATATAATACAATTTTACTTTGTTGTACATGAAAATCCTAATTGTTTTAAAAAGAATATTATTAAAAATTGTTTTTAATAGAACCATTTATAGCACCAATATAATAAAATCAATCATCAATCTGTTAGTCAATAAATAAATATTTTCTTTTTTTTTAAGTTTATTTACTTATTTTAAGAGAGAGAAAGAGAAGCACTGGGTGTTATATGGAATCCAATTTGAAAATAAACTATTAAAAAAAATAAAAACACATCATCCACCCAAAAAAAAAAAAAAAGAGAGAGAGAGAGAACATGGACGGGAAGGGCAGAGAAAGAGAGAGAGAGAGAGAGAGAGAGAGTCCTTCACAGGCATCAGCACAGAGCTTGACCCTGAAACTTGAGAGCATGACCTAATCTGAAATCGAGCTGAGCGTTTAACCAACTGAGCCACCCAGGCACCCCGAGAAATAAGTATTTTCAAAATATGCAAAATTTTAATTGTTTTAGGATCTTCTTTCACTCCCAAAAGCATAAAATATATGGTCACTCTAGGGTCACCTGACCACCTCATTTGTTGGAGCCTGTGAGTTCAAGCCCCACATTGGGCGTCAAGATTATCTAAAAATAAAATATTTTTCAGAAAGAAAATATATATATATATATTCACTCTAGGCATGAAGGATATGGAGGCATATTAGTCTCTATTGCTGCCTAACAAATTACCCCACAACTTAACAACTTTAGGGGCGCCTGGGTGGCTCAGTCGGTTAAGCCTCCAGCTTTGGCTTAGGTCAGATCTCACGTTCGTGGGTTCGAGCCCCGCGTCGGGCTCTGTGCTGACAGCTAGCTCAGAGCCTGGAGCCTGCTTCCGGTTCTGTGTCTCCTTCTCTCTCTGTCCCTCCCCCTCTCATGCTCTGTCTCTCTCTGTATCAAAAATAAATAAAACATTAAAAAAATTAAAAAAAAAAAAAAACAACTTTAAACAGCCAATAGTTACTATCTCGCAGTGTAGACGAAATATCATGTAGCTTAAGAATCCAGATGTGGCTTCGCTCGTGCCTCTCTCCGGGTCAGGGTTTCCCATGAGGCAGTAGCAAAGCTCTCAGCCAAAGGCTCAACTGGAGCTGAGAAATCCACTTCTTTTTTAAAACTTTTCTTTAATGTTGATTTATTTTTGAGAGACAAAGAGACAGTGTGAGAAGCGGAGGGACAGAGAGAGGGAGACACAGAATCAGAAGCAGGCTCCAAGCTCTGAGCTGTCAGCACACAGCCCGACGCAGGGCCTGAACCCATGAACCGTGAGATCATGACCTGAGCCGAAGCCGGACGCTCAACCGACTGAGCCGCCCAGGTGCCCGAGAAGTCCACTTCTAAGCCCACTCACGTGGCTGCCAGCGGGCTTCAGGAAACGTGCCTCCAGGCTCGCTGCCATGGTTACAGGCCTGTATTTGTCAGCTCAAGTCCCACAGACTGAGGGCTTCAATGACGGGCATTTTCTTCCGGATGATTCTGGAGGCAGGAAGTCTGAGATGAAGCTGTCCACAGGATTGTTCCTCCTCAGGCCTCTCTGCTCAGCCTGTAAATGACTGTTTTCTCCAGTGTCCTCACATGGTCCTCTGTGTATGTTTGTGTCTTAATCTCTTCTTTGTTTTTTTAATGTTTATTTATATATTTTGAGAGAGAGGAAGAGAGCAAGAGAGCAGGGAAGGGGCAGAGAGAGAGAGGGAGAGAAAATTCCAAGCAGGCTCCATGCCCAGCACACAGCCCGATGCGGGGTTCCGTCCCATGAACCATGAGTCCATGACCTGAGCCAAGATCAAGAGGCAGACACTTGACTGACTGACTGAGCCATCCAGGCGCCCCCTAATCTCCTCTTCTTATAAGGACACTAGTCATATTGGATTAGGACCCACTCTAATGGCCTTATTTTAATTACCTCTTTAAAAGCTCTATTTCCAAATACAGTCACTTTCTGAGATCTTGAGGATTAGGACTTCAACATATGAATTTTGGGAAGATCCAATTCAGCCTATAACAGGATCTCTCCATCTGAGTGTGCTTACAACATGGCAGCTTGTGATTGAAGATTAGGGAGAGGAGAGTGAGAGAGAGAGAGAGAGAGAAAAGAAATCCAAACCCCAAGGCAGAAGCTACAGTCTTTTACAATGTAATCCAGGAAGTCACATCTCCTCTTTCTGCTAGAGGAGAATCAGTAAGTCCAGGGAAGGAGAGAACTGCATGGAGCGTGAATAGCAGAGGGCAGCCATCTTGGAGGCTGCCCTCCACACTCTGTAACCGTTTTGCTCCAGAACAGGAGGGAGGGACCTAGACTGAGAGTGGAAATGCAGGCTTCGGAAAGGCGGCTCCTCCTCCCTCGTCTCTAAGGGACCGTCGTGAGGCCAGAGGACACATCGGTCTGGTGTCAAGCTGCCCAGCACGACTAGAAGATCAAGGATCCCACAAACATCTCTCTGGGCTGCTCAGAAGATGAGCAGAAGGCTGGGTGTCTCCCTGCCAGGTTCTGGGGGAGAAGCCGTCCAACAGGCTGACTCATCTCAAGGTGGCAAACTAGAGGCGTTCCTCCCCCTTCACAGGTCATCTCGCGTGTGAGGCCATAACCAGGAGCCTAACCAAAGTCACCAGCTGTGCAAGCCACCCCCAGGTGTGGGATCCCACCTCCCCCGGGGGTGTCCCCGCCCAGCTCCCCTCTCTGGACCCCCACCCAGCAGACGATTTTTATCTGTTCTCTAGATTCATTTTCCCTTCACTACCTGATGTGCAATTTCAGAAAACGTACTTTTCCATCATCTTAGATGCTGATACGACAGTCTTCTCCATGATAACGTCCACACAACACCCCGCACTCACAGCAGCCTGGCTGCCTACCGGGCGCAATCATTTCACAGTCGCCGTGAAGTGACAGGGAGTAGAGAACATGGAGCCTGTGGCGCTTTCAGGACTGTCGCCTCCCACGCACCCCCTGACGGGCAGGGCTGAGATGGACGAAATGGAGGAGAAGGTGTTCTGGACAAAAGGCCCAGCAAACAAAAACCCTGTGGATGGGGAGCTGGGAGCCCATGTGAGGAGCCCGGCAATCCTGGGGGGCGGGAGCTGAAGGAAGTAGAGGAGGGGAGGGGGGGAGGGAGGTCAGGGGAAAAGATGCCGCGTGCAGGGCCTGTGGGGACAGGACAGTGTCCTGTTCGCTCTGTGTGCCCGCCTCCCCCTCCACATGCATGCACGCGCACACACACACACACACACACACACACACCACACACGTGCCCAAGCAGTCACATAGGCAGAACCCCTTCACATGCACACACACTCATACACAGTCCCAATGTCATGCAGAGCACACATGTTCACGTACACGGAAACATACGTGCATTGCACAAGCACCATCACGTACACATACACACAATACACAAGTCATACACACACGCACACGAGGTCACACACACACATCCACAGCACACACTCAGACATCACCACACATGCACGCACAGGCACTCACACACCACACCGCGCGCACACACACACACACACACACACACACCCGCTCCACGCAGCCCCCCAGCACCCTCCCGGGGCCTGGCACGCGACTGGTACTCCGTCACGGTTGACAGCATGGAAGAAACGTAAATCAGGGGAAACTGCATTTGGGGATGTTTTCTTCCAATTAATCTTGCCCGTTGTTCGACATCGGCTTCTGAGCGTTTGCTGTGGGCGTGCAGAGCCCTAGACTCCTGCCGTCCGGAGGTAGAGAAGGATCGTTTCTCTTTCCCACAGTTGCATCCGAACTGACCGTGCTGCGGGGATTTTTCAGGAAATAGGACTTTTTCAGTCGGGCCGTATCTGAGTCCTGTACTTTACTGAGGCAGGTAAAGTGAGGCAGGGACGCAGTATAACAGATTCTCTCCGAGCAAGCCACCTCCTCCAGGTTTTGGGGGTCCTTTGAAGGAGGAGGGAAACTTCGGGGGAAATGGCCCATGCCCACCACCCACCAGTCTAGGGGCTGCAGCCTCCAAGGCCCCTTGGACAGAGAACTAGGGACAGAGTAAAAACTCCTCCAGGAGAGAAAACATGGCTGAACTTGTTGAACTGTGTTTTCTAAAGAATATCCAAAACACATGCATTATTTTGTAATAAGTTAAAAATTATTTTTTAAAAGAAGAAAGAAACAGGGGAGTGTCTGGGTGGCTCAGTTGGTTGAGCGTCTGACTGTTGATTTCAGCTCAGGTCATGATCTCAGGGTTGTGGGATCAATCCTCGAGTTGGGCTCCACACTGAACATGGAGCCTGCTTAGAATTCTCTCTCTCTTTCTCTCTCTGTCTCCCTCTGCTACTCTCTCCTATTCATGCTCTCTCTCTTTCTCTTAAAAAAAAAGGGAGGAAAGAAACAATCCTGTTGATACAAGAACATAAACAATTTAGCACAGTGCCTGGCAAAGAGAAAGGGCTCATAAATGTTATTATTTGGTTGTTTAGTTGTAAAGAAATTGGCCTCCTCAGTCATTGGAGGCCCCTTCCCGGAAGCCCTTGGAATCCTGCTTCCGAGACCAGGACTGTGGGCAGAAGGCTCCAGGTTCAAGATCGCTCCCTGCTGCTCACCGAAGAAGGAGGCTTTCCACAGAGGCCATTCTTAAAGCACTGCCTCAGGACATGAGAAATCCCGGTGAAAACTCAGCAACACTGGACGCTGGAAACACCCCCACAGTCCTGACCTTAATATCCTCCTCCCGACGACTCCCGGGTGTGCTCTCTTTTATGACAGGGCCCCGCTGAGCCTGCTGTTTCTTATTAGAGTGTTATTCTTTATTTGATTTCAAAATTATTTTTCATGTGTCACCTTTTTCCGGGGGCCATTTTCTCCTTCCAGTGAAATCTTGGCACTCACAACAGCCCCCAGAACTAAATTAATTATAAGAGCATATTAATGTCATCTGTATAGCAATGAAATTAATTTATTCAATACATTCAAGAAGAAGTCATCAATTATGACCAGTGACTATAGCATTTTGTGTTATAGCATTTACAATTCTTACAAATTTTTCTTAATATTTCCTCTAGCAAGAATTGCCATAAATATCATCCGCCGCACAGCCTTGATTTATGAATTAAGTGTACCTTTCCGATGCCACTGGTGTTCAAAGACTACACATTTTATTCTTCTCAAGTGTGCCTTCTGGAGGAGCGTTTCTCCCTCTGTGACATATAAGGACCCCCATCTTCTTAGGGATGACCTCTCCCCTCAGGCTGTGGAAACAGGCACCAGAGTTCGTGCCGGGACATATACGAATTTCTTGGAAGTGCTTCCAACCCTCCTAGATTAAATTTCCCAAGACACACCATAAACCCAACACAATGGAAATCTCTCTGTGCCCTCATGTCAAGATCTGAATATTGCACAGGGTCCCATGTGGCCCAGTCTCAAACTGAATGAGGCATTGAAAGAAATTGTCTGTTCTTTAATTGTGCCCTTGAAAGGCCATTGGAGAAGAGCCACTATCCACGGTAATTCTTGTTAAACTTCTCTTCCTTCTGGATTCTTCCAAGTCAACTGCACAACCCACAACTACCCAGAAATCCTTTCTGAACTGCTCCCCAAAACTCCTCAGGAGAAGATAGTTGACATACATCTGAAAAATAACATGTATGCCAACTATATAAGAAACGCCCACAGAGCAATAAGAAAAAGGCAGGCGTCTCCACGGTACAAAGGGTAACATGCTAGAACAGGCAATTCACAAAGGAGGAGACTCAAACGGGCACGAGGCATGAGAGAAGGTGCCGGCTTCGTGATCCTCAGGATACGCAAATGAAAACCACGGTGAAATTAAAACAGAACACACCCACTAGAATGACTGCCAAGAAAAAGGCAGGAAATGCCAAGTATTGGTGAGGATACAGAGAAATCGGAATTTTCACCCATGACTGGTTAGAGTGCGACGTGGTACCACATGGAATACCTCCTGACAGTGTACACCGAGCTGAGCATACGCACTCCCTGTGACCCAGACAGTCCTCTTCTAGGGAAACACCCAAAGGACATGAGCCCACATCTTCTCCAAAAGACACATATTAGAATATTCGTAGCCGCTTTGCTCCTTAGAGCCCCAAATAGAAAAACTACAAAATGTCCATTTCACAGAAGAATGGAATAGGGGTGCCTGGGTGGGTGGCTCAGTCGGTTGAGCGTCCGGCTTTGGCTCAGGTCATGATCTCACGCTTCGTGGGTTCAAGCCCTGTGTCAGGTTCTGTACTGACAGCTCAGAGCCTAAAGCGTGTTTCAGATTCTTCCTCTCCCTCTCTCTCTGCTCCTCCCCCATTCACGTTCTGTCTCTGTCTCAAAAATAAATAAACTATAAAAAATTAAAAAAAAAACCAAAAGAATGGAATAGGGTTGTGGGATAAAATACAGGACACCAAGTTCAATTTGAATTTCAGATAAGCAACAAACCATTTTTCAGCACAAGCATGGCTCATAGGGTAATTATTGCCCAGAATGAACTATTGTTGAACATGACACGGATGCGTCTCTCAGACTTGACGATCCATGAAAGAAGCAAGACTCAAGAGAATACAAATGCAGTGGCTCCATTTACATGACATTCGGAACCAGCCAGAACTCGTTCGTGTTGGCAAAGGTCATGATGGCGAGGGGATGGGTCGTTCTTGGATGGGGGCACAGCAGACATTCTGGGAGCCTGGAAAGTTCTGTTTCTTGACGTGCGCACAGGTGAGCCAACAAGTTGCTCTGGGAAAATTCATCAGACTGCACACCGACAACATGTGCCCTTTCATCAGTGTGAGACCCGCTAATGCCAGCTGGGCCTATTGTTCTGCAGAAATTCGAGTTTAATAGAAAATCCTGCATTTGACCTGACGACCCTATTCCATTCTCCCATTAGTGGACATTTTGTCCATCCACACCTATCATAAATGTATTTTGTACATCAGTAAGTGTTATAAAAAAACCTCACAGGGCACTGCTCTCCATATGGGTCGGCCCGTCTCCCCTTAAGAAGGAAGGGGAATGTCGGGGTACCTGAGTGTCTCTGTTGGTTGAGCATCGACTTCGGCTCAGGTTGTGATCTCACAGTCCATGATTTCAAGCCCCACATCTGGCTCGTGGCTGTCAGCATGGAGCCTGCTTTGGATCCTCTGCCCCTCTCTCTCTGCGCCCCTCCCCCACTCACACTCTGTCTTTCTCAAAAAAATAAATGTTAAAAAAGAAGAAGGGAGGGGAATGTCAGTAGGCAAAGCTAGCGTTTTGCGTGGGCTGGTGGGAGGGTCTGGGTAGGAAACAGGACTGCAAACACTCAGTAGTGGTAATTTCTGTAACACAAAAAATAAATCTTCCTGAGTCCGGAGATATAACTCACATGTCCATCCTCTTAGGATTTAAATTAAAGTTGCCTCCTAGGGACTTTTGAACTGTGTCTATTTTGCAGAAGGAGGGAGGATGGTGATCAGTCAAGTATGTTTATTACAGCTTCTCGCCCCCTCCCCCGCTTCCCCCACAGCCACACCCCTGTCCTCTAGGGGTGGGATGGGGGAACCCGCGGGGACCCCGACATGGTCAAGAGAGACACGGAGAAAGGCAGCTGTTTGTTAGAAGCGGAGCATGAAGCTCGAAGGGCGGAAGGAAAAGGGACCCGAGACACTAGATCCACGGACCAACAGGCGGCCCAGGAAAGGTGTCGAGGGCGAGGGTTAGTCTCAGCTCCAACCACTACTGAGAGTGGGCCCTGAGCACATGACCCACCGTCTGAGCCTCCGTTTCTCATGAGAAGTGCGGGTGACCATGGTGCCTCCCTTTCTCACCGGGTTATTGCGGGAATTGGGTGAGATAATGGGAGACGACTATATTTTCCGAAAGTGACTGCAATATATTTCCCGCCCCGAGTGCTCATCCGGAACCTTGCTGCTCCCCCATCAAGGAGGAGCCGAAGTCCCTTCCCCTGAACCGGAGGAAGTGGGGTGCAGAGAACTGACGACCGGCCTGTGTCCAACAGAAGGCAGCAGAAGTGAAGCCGTGTGACTTCCAAGGCAAGGTTGTAAATGGCAGCAATCTCCCTTCTTATTAGCAGGTGTCCTTGCCTTTGGAGCTCTGGGCCTCCATTAAAGTCCAGCTACCTGGAAACCGCCACGGCTTTGGGAAACTCGGGCCACATGGAGAAGCCACGGTCGCTGCTCCCACAGACGGCTCCCCTGCTGAGGTGCCTGCGGACAAGCTCAACCCCCCGCAGTGAGCAAAGACGCCTCCAGAGCCTGCCAGCCCCCAGCCGTCAGAACCCCAAGTCGTCAGCCCTGGAGCCGTCCCGGCTGAGGCTCCCGACAGCACAGAGCCAAGACGTGTCATTCCCCCTGTACCCTTTCCAAACCTCTGACTCGTACCCGTGAGCGTGACGGAATGCTTGTGTTAAGCAATTCGATAATAACTGAAATACAATGTCTCCTATCAGTTAGCTTTTGCTGCGTAACAAAGCATCCTCCAATGTGGTTAAAGCAGCACGTGTCTATTGAGCGCCTGATTTCGTGGGTCAGCTGCGCAGTTCTCGTGTTTGAGCCGATTCCGCTGATCCCGCCCGGGCTCTCTCCTGTGTCTGTGGTCAGCGTCAAATGAGGAACAGATGCAATTGGGCCGTGGGTCTCTGGTTTTCCAGAAGGCTGGCGCGGGCTTCTGCACACGGGAGCAGAGTTCCAAGAGCAGCAAGAGAGGACCAGCCCCGCTGTGCGTGCCTCTCAAGCCCCCACTGGCGACACATTTGCTGACATCCCATCAGCCAAAGCAAGTCATGTGGCCATGCCAGAGGCAGGATGGGAGGGGTCCCCAACTAACAGGTCAAGGAGGTGTGCCTGGGGGAGGGGAGGCACCCGCGGCCACTTTTGTAGTCCACCCCATTCTGGCACAGAGGAAGCCTCCGGCAAGCGTTGGCTGCCCACATGACATAAGGGCCTCAGAGGCGCAGCTGGGGATGAGGCGAGAGAGACAGGCATCCGTGACTCCCCAGGGACAGAAAGTGTAACAGAAGGGGACAAAGCTTGAGAGATGCCCAAGTGTAGTTCCAGCCACGAGCCCCTGGCAGGCCCCTTGCTACTTCTCAGTGTCCCCATCTTTCACGGGGTTCGGACCATCCACATCTCTGAGCTGCAGTGAGAATGGATGCGGACAGGTGCCAGGCACGGAGGACCCCAGCCGGAGGAGCAGCGACGCAGCTGTACCCCAGCCCCAGGTGGCTGGCGGTGGTCTTTTCCGTGCCCACAGCGTGACGGTGGCCGGCCAGACAGAGCTAGCTGGCATGGCTCCCCGGCTAAAGCCTTGACAGATGCTTCCTCCCTGAAAGCCCGGTCATCACACCGCAGAAGACTGGCCCAGCTGCTCCCCGAGGAGGGATTGGCGCTGTGCCAACCTGAGGGCCAGCCTGCGCAGAGTGCCGTCGCTCAGGTTCCGCACCTGGCCGGCCCGGCAGGTCCATGGTGCTGGGCTTTTGAACGCATTTCTCAAGGGCTCATGCTGGGTGGCGCTGGCCAGTGTGCCCTGCAGTGGGGCAGAGCCGGGGCGCCGGCCCAGCAGGCGGTGTCAGACATGGTGCGCTTGCCGCAGGCCACAGCCTGGAATTGCAAAGGCACGCACACCACACACACATACGCGCCCACCAGCCCCCTTACCAAAGGGTGAGCCATGATGTCGCTCACATGCCACTATGCCGTCCACTCTGGGTTTGCTCCCCGCCCATCCCTAGGTCCCATTGACGGGGGAGAGCTGGAGGCATTCCCAGCAGAGAGAGCGATGCGTGAAAATACACAGTTGCACAAAGGTGCAAAGTTTTGTGAACAACGTGGGAACGGGACATCCAGCCCCCCTGCCCTTGAACATGCAAATTCATCTTGTGGACGTTAAGGGGTCAGTGAAGTTACGTGAGCATCAGTGAGACAGCCGGGCGGGCAGATGGGGCTCACGAGCATCGCCCTGGGGGCGGCATGGAGCAAGCACCTGTCCAGAGATTGGCAGGGGAGCTGCTGGGGGGAGGGAGGGGGAAGGGGGGGACCCTTCCAGGGTGGCATCAGCATCCTGATGGGCTGTGGGCATGGGGACGGACAACAGAGGAGCTGGGGCAAGACAGCTTACTCCAGCCAGAGGGCGCGGACAGGGCACGGGTCTGGGGAAGGTGCTGTGCTGTTTGGGGCAGTTGATGTGGTCTGAGGGTCGTTCAGCATCGGGGGCTCATCATCCTGTTTCCTTCGCTGTGGACACTCAGGACCCTTCTGCCCCCCACAAAGGACAGACAGGCTCTACTTCCTACCCCTACAGCTAAGGCCGTGGGGAGCGGTCAGTGGGAAATGCGAAGGGAGGTCAAGAAGGCCTTGGCTAGAGGGTCAGGTGGCCACGTCGAAGCCCGGGAAGGGACAGGGTCTGCCTCTGAGGGCTCCCTCCGCCCGAGGAAGGGAACCCCAGTGCACAGGCCGTTTCCCCCATCCCCCAGAGGCATCCATCTTCCCCGGCATCCGCTCCTCCGGGCCTACGTCCCTGGTGCCTCCGGCCATGATTCGCCATCGCTCACCGCTGACCAGGAGACCCGCCGCCCAAGTCATGCCTCGTCCCTCCCACGGTGACGGGCTTGGACCCTCAGGCCGTACGTACACGTCCACACCCCGTCCCCGCAGATGGTGAGCGCAGTGCAGAGCTGAGAGAGGTTATTTTGGAAACTTATTTGCAAGGTAGATTTCTTGTAAACGCTGCAAAGCCCAGCACATTCTGTAGATATTTTTTCAAGGCATAAACCAACCGTCGACGCTGAGGGCATGTTCGCGGCAGCATTTTCTTCACCTCGTGGCTGTACGTGTTCAGACTCTGCAGTCACTCCAGCCACAACCATCACCGGCTCCGGAGCCTCCGCCGGGCACCCACGGGGCAGCAGGCATGGGGGGCCCTGGCGGCCAGCACGCTGGCAGTGACAGCCCCTCAGCCTCGCCAAAGAGAAGGGCAGAGCCCGGGCACCGACTCTCAGGACTCGGCCTCCAATAATAGGAAGGGACATTCACCTACTTTGGGACCAACAAACCCCAGCCCTGGCTTCTCCGACATCCTGCTGTTCCTTCCCTGGACTTCCCATCTTCATGGAAAGGGTCACCCCCATTCCTAGCACGCAGCCTGGAAGAGGGGAGAGATGCCGTCTACACTGCTCCCTCCCTCCCCCACTGCCCCTCTTCTGTCTCCTGGACCTGGGATTCCACTCTCTTGGGCGCCTCCCCACCATCCCCCACCACCCTCCTGGTCTCCCACATCTACCCTCTCCTGCTCCAGGCAGCCTCTAGGCGGCAACTGGAAAAGCCTGCCTGAAGCACAGTGTATCTGGCATGCTCTCCCTCATTAACCTTCTGTGGCTCCCATTGCCTACAAAATCAAGCTCATGTCCTTCAGTCCTGCCGCTTCAGAACTGGGCTGCACTGCTCCCTCAGGTCCTCAGACATGTTGCCTGGACTTCGGCTCTCACGTTTTGCCAGATGGGGTTCCCTCCCAAAGAGGCCTCTCTTCCCCCTTAGCAGCTCTGAAATGTCATCTTCCTGGCTACCTCCTCCACAAGTCCTTCCCCTGTCCCCGAGGAGACCGCCTCCTGCTTCCCCACATCCCTCCCTGGGCTCTGAAGGTGCTCACCCACTTTGGGGCACAGCCTCTCCTGTTTGCCATTCCCTCTGACGTTTGCGAACTCCAGAGGGAAAGGGGTCTCCCGTCTTCATCTCTGAAGCCCCCTTGATCCTACGAGGCGACACTAGCTATCATCACGGATCAAGCCAGAGGCTCAGTGGCCTGGCACAGAAACCCCTGAGGCCTCTTAGCACTCAGGACACATCCAAGGTCAGTGTTCCCGGCGGGGCGCCATTCCACAGGCTCACGCAGGGCCCAGGGCTCCATCCAGCCTGCAGCCCCCCCGCCCCTCGGCCCTGAGAGCCCTCTTGATAGAGATCGCACATCCAGCTTTTGGGTTTTGTTTTTATTGTGGTTAAAAAAAAAATACACAGCATAAAATTCACCATGGTAACGCGCTTATGCGTACAAAACAGTAGAATTAACTACATGCACATCATTGTGTAACAGACCTTAAGAATGTTCTCACCTTGCACAACTGACATTCTGGCTGCTGAGCGATAGCTCGCTTCCCCCCTCCATGCACCTCTGTCTCCAACCACGTCAGCTACTCTGAAGGGGGGCGCTGTGAAGTGCAGCCCGGAGCAGGGCTGCCCTGCAGCGGAGAGCACAGATGAGGGAAGGAGGAAAGGTTTACGCCATGTTTCCTGAGCACCTACTGCGTGTGAGGCGCTGAGCCGGGCACGGCCCCGCACAGCAGAGAGCCCCGGCTTGAAGCCAGCCTGACCTGGTCCAGATTCCTGGTTTCTGGCCTTGAGCAAGTTAATGAACTTGCCTGGCCTCACCATCTGAGCCCTCCATGAAATGAGATGGAGCCCACCCCCAGGACGGGGCGATCACATGAGATGAGCCGTGCAGAGGGCCTGGCACACAGTAGGTCCTCAGGGGCATGGATCACCCCTCTCCTTTGCCTTCCACAACCTGCAACAGGGAAAGCCAATCACAAGGTGCCCGGGGCCAGTTGACAAGTGGCAGGACAGGACCGCACGCACCAAGACTACATACAGCTCCCCCCGGGGACCCCCAAGACATCCTCTGACCTCCTGGCCCCGCCTGATGAAGCATGGGGGGTTGGGGGGCCGGGGACCCCTCCCACACCTCATGACCTCCCTCCACCGACCTCTTGCCCACAAAGCCCTGCGGTAGCTGCCAGACTCCACCAACTCCGTCCACATCCTTTGGAAGGAGCTTCTCTGGACAGTTCTCGATAAAAATCCTGCAGCGCCCGGGCCAAGGTCTATGATGTCTCTTCACCTGGCCGTCTCGCCTCCACCCACCCCTGCCTGGCGCCAGAGTCCCTGCCTCCTGATGTTGACCTCCTCCAGGGTGTATGGGCCGCTGCCCCCTCGGTGCACGCCGTCTCCCAGCCTCCCCTCTGTGGACGCAGCCCTCGCGCTCTGCTGGCAAACACTTCGTCTTCAGGCTTGGCACCCAGCAAGGGGTGGCGGGGACTCGCTCATGTCGTCTGGAAAGACAGTAAATTGGAGCTTGTGTCACTGAAGGCCAGCCACGTGCCTGGTGGCAGAGACGCCTGGGAAGAGGGACCCTCCAAACCGACCCAGCGTCTGACTCAGCGGCACGATTCCGAGGCAGCCCCGTGAGTGCCGGGATGCTGGCGTAGACGGTCACACCTCCTCCCCTCGGCCAGACGCGCAGCAGGCCTGCAGCTGCAGAGACTCGCAGGAGGGCGACTGTAAAAACCGCTCCTTCCTGCTCCGAAAAAGACTAGCGTTCCTGGGAACACCGCGGCCTCGCCGGCCTGAGGCAACTGATGGCAGAGAGATGCGGATTTGCGGTCCGTCTCTGGCCCTCAGGGGCCAGCTTTCATGTTGGGGGACAGGGGACCCCTGCCCGCAGCTGGGCCTCCTGTGCTGCCTCCGTGTGGTCGGATCCTCCGCCATAGCCGCGGGCCAGAGGCCGGAGACCAGGCGGGGCGGGTGCCTGCGGCGCGCACTGCACCCTCCAGCCCCCCAGCAGCGTGTGTGTGTTTGTGACATGGCGGCCTTTCATCTATGCCGAGGGACTCAGCAGAGTGGAGCCCTGGCCCGGTGTCGGAGGGACATGGACCCCTTGGCGCCTCGTCTGCACCTGAGGCCAGTGGGACCGGCCAACAGGGAGGACCCCGCCCTGGGCAGCGCCCACTGGCATAGCCAGTCCTGGGGTTCCGTGGGACATTTATCGTCTTTGGGTTCTCAGATGCAAATCCCAGCAGACTCTGTTGGGGTTTCCGGCTGCCTTCATCCTTCTAGACACGCCGTGGAGTTTCCAGGCCCCACTGGCCCAGGCTCTGTCCAGGGCCTGCAGATGCTCTGGCCACACTCAGGACTTCAGTCCCAGAGTCAGTGACCCTGGGTTCTCTGCCCCTGATACCACAGACCCCATGGCAGAGCCACCCCCTTTCTCCCCCCACACACAGCCATAGACCCACCCCAAGTCCAGGGCCATGGGCACCAGGAGAGGGATTATCAGCAGCCACGACTGTTAGGAGGGGAAGGATCAAAATTCCATCACCTGAAGTGGGGATGAGGTCCAGGACCTCCAAGCACAGCAAGATGCTGGGCTCCTCCGTGCTCCCGGAGATCCTGGCCTGTTCCCTCTACTGCAGACACCCCTCCTCACCCAGTTCACACCTCTCATTCCCATTGCCCTTTCAGGTCTCCGCCTGGGCATTGCTTCCTCCAGGCAGCCCTCCCTGACCACACTAGACACGCACAGATGTCCCTCCTCCCCCTCTCTCAGCTCCGCTGCATTCCCCACCCCCGTGCTGCGGCTACCACTCTGGGATGGAAGGTCCTGTTGACTTGTCTGTCTCCCTCTGCCGGCTGTGGCTCCACGGGGCCCTGGTCAGCTTTTCACAGTCCCTGACACAGCCTCTTCATGAACATCTGCTGCCTGGATGAAAAGACAAAAAGGAGTGAGTGAATGAATGAATGTTGAACCTGTCAGTCCTTGCCAAGGACCTATGCTGCCCCCGAACAAGAAGCTAGCGACCCACATCATGGACAAGCTTCTCTCCTGCCCTTGGTGCCCTGGCTGTGGGAGGCCCGCCTCAGCCTGACTTCTGAGCTTCCAGACCGGCCAGGCCAGTGCCCAACAGCCTTCACCCCAGGGGCTAAAGCCTTCCGCTACTGGCTGGCCCCAGCCAAGGCCGGCCCGTGCTCGAGCCAGGCCGCCTCTGCAGTGGGGGCTGGCAGCGTGCCTGGCTCCCTGGAAGCCTGTGCTGCTGCTGCTCAGGGTGGAGGGGACGGCCGACCCCGTCCACACCCACTGTGCCAGCCACAGCGGCTTCCCACCCCTGTGTTCCCTTCCCCCCAAGAAGAGCCACAAGCCCCATCTTAGGACCCCGGCTCCACAATATAATAAGTGCTAGTGGACCCTGGGATCCCATGCCGCCCCCCAGCGGCACCTCAGGCCGGCCCCTCCAGCCTGGACGCCAAGAGTCAGCTCACTCAGACCTAGACTCCGTTTCTCGGACCTTGGAGCTCCCAAGTCCTCAGGCCCTTGTGCTTTTCACAACACTCTCCCTTCTCAGATTTCCTTACCACCTGTCCCCTTGGGTGTGAAGACTTCCAGGCTCCCCCATCTCGTGTGATCATTCCATGTTCTCCCCATCTGTTACGAAGAAGTCCACGCTTCTCCCCATCTGCTGTCAAGACTTTCATACTCTCCTCATCTGGTGTGAAGACGTCCATCCTCTCCCCATCTGGTGTGAAGACTTCCATGCCCTCCCCATCTGGTGTGAACACTTTCGTGCCCTCCCCATCTGGTGTGAACACTTCCATCCTCTCCCACATCTGGTGTGAACACTTCCTTGCTCTTCCATCTGGTGTGAAGATTTCCATGCTCTCCCCATCTGGTGCAAAGATTTCCATGCCCTTCCCATCTGGTGTGAACACTTCCGTGCCCTCCCCGTCTGGTGTGAACACTTCCGTGCCCTCCCCGTCTGGTGTGAACACTTCTACACTCTCCCCTTCCAGAGTGCACTCGCAACGCTCCACCTCATTCAAAGCCTTTACCACCTCTTTGACTATCAGATGTCTACAGATCCTTCAAGAACACGCTCCAGTCTTCTCCCTCTTTGAACCATTCCTGATCACACTTACCAGAATGAGCTTCTCCTTGATGGGGTTATGTTTACTTACCCAGCACTTCCTAGAGGGGCATCATCTCTCTATTCTTTGCCCCTACGGAATGAAGCAAATTATTCAAAGGAGACCCCTCTTCTCTATCGGCATCCTCCTCGCCCTCATCTGGCCAGTGGTATCACATGACTCCAGGGCTTCCCTCAGCTGATCTGCCCTCTGCCCTGGACTTTTCTGCTCAGGTCTAGCGTCCTTGGCTCATTTCCTACTCTTAGCACCAGGTTTTCCTCTGCTCAGCCCCACCCACTGGGCTGCCTTCTCCTTTCTGGATTTTGGGTGGGCCCCTGCATCCTGCCTCTCTTATCACATCCCCATTCCCAGGGCGCAGTTTGCCTTCAGACCTCCTGTCCTGTCGGGGGCCCTCAATTCCTGCACATCAGGGGGAGAGTCAGCCCTTCACATGGGACAGGTGCCACTGTTTCCTGGACAATGTCATTTACTCACAGTTCCTTCTCCCGTCCTTACCATGGTATCCTTGTGGATGGAGAAATTTTGTTCCTCTTTGTGGCCAAATGATATTCCATTGTATGAACAGACCACTTTTTATTTACCCATCGTCAGTCGATGAGTATTGGGATTGTTTTTACTTTCAGCTCTTGGGAATAATGTCACTGTGTATGCATGTGTGTCACTATGTATGTGGACACATGTTCTCAGTTGTCTGCGATACATACTTAGCTGAGGATGGTGGGTCTTACAGAGACTCAGTTCAATTGTTTGAGGAGCTGCCACGCAGAGACCTTCTTCCCTCTCTGCGGTACTTGAACCTGAGAGGCTATGCCCTCATTGCTGCTGGCAGCCACCTATTGCTCCTGCTAGAGCCTGAGACACAAGCCAGCTTGGGAAGAAAAACAGTGAGAGAGAGAAATCAAGGCCTGATGCTGTTGAAGTGGCCAATCCAAGGCCATTTCAGTTACGTAAGTCAGACATGCCTTATTCATTCCTTTCTTCCTGGGCTCCTTCACCTTAAGCCAGTCTGAGCTGAGGTTTTCGGTACTTGAATGAAAAGTCTTAACTGACCCAGCTTCACTCTCTGTCCCGATGTCCAGGTCTGGACTCATTGTCTAAAACAGAGCCCACGGGGCGCCCAGTCTCTGCAGGCAGCCAAGGCTTTGATGACGTAGGGTGACCACGGTCACTGTGCTGGCGTGGGGCGGTGGGCAGCCGGGTCAGGCGCTTCGCTTCTCGGCGCTCATAGCTGGACTGACCCCTCAGGGAACAGCAAGGCCCGTCTGCCTCCACGTCACGCATCCTTTTCACTGCCAACCTCTCCTCTGTCCTTGCGGGGCTCACACCCACTCATGGACATGGCCCATCACCTCCCTGCCCTCTCCGCACCCGAAGCCAGTGGCCCAGGCCTCTCTGTAGAGCCCTCTGCCCCTTGGTGGGCTCCATGACTCTGCCCAGATGGAATTCACAGGGTCCAAAACTTCTAAATCAAGTCTGCTAGAAGACTATTGGAAATGGCTCCGTTGGAGACGGAATGGTCGCCAACATTCAGACGTTGCCTTGGACACCGTTTTCCTTTCTCCTTATACTTCAGCCAGGCTGAGCTGCCGGGACAGGCACAGGCAGAGCCTTGCCCAGGAGGACCTTGACTCTCGCGCACAGGGCCTCTTCAGACTCAGGAGGGCAGGACTGCGCCTGCCTGGGAATCGCTGGGCCAGATCTGCACTGGCGGGTCCCCGGGCCATGCCCGCAGGCATGGAGGGTCAGAGCAGCGGTGTGCAAACACTCCTAAGAAGGGCACAGTGACACCTCTGGGGTGGGAGGGAAGGGGTTGGGAAGCGTTTTCTCCGCGGATCGGCGAGCCTGGGAGGCATGGGGACAGGTGTGTTTCAGCAGCTGGAAAACCCCAGGGTACGGGCCCCACCCACGCGGGGCACCCACAGCGAGCGGTTAGAGTCTCTCACGGCCGAGAACTTGCCAGCACACTTCACTTCACGCTGCCAGTGCGCAATCGGCATTGGCAACTGTTGCCTTGGGTTCATTAAACTTATTAATAAGATGTGACGGACGGCATGCCAGCTCCCTGCCAGCTTTTACGGATCTCCCGGGGAGCTGAGGGAGCTGGGCTCTGCCAGCCCGCGGCACGGGTCTGCGACAACACCGCCACAGGCTCTGCGGCGACGCTGGCTATCTGAGCTGGTGGAGGACAAGGAACTGGCCCGCTCGCCCCAGCTCCCAGCGCCTCCCTCAGCCAGACTCGCAATCGAGCACCAAGAACCCTCCAGCGCTCTCTGGGGAGGGAGGCTCCCTTGGCTCTGCCCCGGACACGTGGAAGGAAGGATCATCCTCACCGCAGGCTTCCTGTTAGACTGCCCGGCACGCACAGCAGTGCAGAGGCTGAGGCCAAATGATCCTTTAATTTCCCCCCGAAATATCCTGTTGGACCAAGTCAACCCTTGGATGGGCCGAAGGGACTTCCTTCCCTCCCTCCTCCTGGCCATTGTCCTGTCCTTCTCCTGACCTCTCCGCTGCCCCTCAGAATCGCACCTGTTCCTCACCCCTGGCCCAGGTCAGAATCTCAGTCCCCCGGGGTCTGCCCCTCCCCGTGACAGGAAGAGCAGGGAGAAAGCCGGGGTCCTGACACACGGAGGCCAAACGTTCCATCCGGGTCCAGCAGCAGGAGGAAGCATCCTCCCGGCAAAGCCGCCTCTTCCTGCTCGCTGGGGGAAGGTGCCATGAGCCGGGGCTCTTCGCTCTCCCCTCCTGGGAGCCTCGCCTGCCAAAGGCCAGGACTTCGCGCTCCATGCAGAGACACACACGTTTGCTGGGTGTTCATCGCTGCGTTTAGTCATTTCTCCAGAGCCCGGTTCCTGGGCCCTTCCCAGGGCTGCTGCAGGTATGAGAGGAGAGTCGGACAGGCCTTGGGCCGACTCTATCTGGTACGATGATCACCCCATTCTTCAGAGCAGGAAACTGAGGCTCTGAGACGGGAGGTAAGCTAGACTGAGATCTGACCTCAGGTCTGGGTCCAGACCCTAAGGAGCTCCCGCTGGGCCTCTGAAGCCCTCCCAGTCCTGGGTCATGGGGACCACACGAAACACACGGGCTACAAATGTCATTTCCCATTTCCCATCATGCATCTTGGTTCCTCCCCCGGGCCGCACGCAGGATGATTGTCCTGGGGGCTCAGGGTCGAAGTGGGGTCTGCAGAGCCTTGTCCTTGACAGCCTGCAAACACAGACGCTTTTGTGCCGTGACCTGCCATCTTCCCACGACTTGACCACGTGTGCTTTTCACATCCGATTGTTCACTCTCACGACATTCGTGTTTCTCGCTCATGCAAACACTTCCTGGGGGCTGCCGGCCTCCGCCGCTCTTCCGAGCCCCTGGCCCCTTGGGCAGACAGCCTGGCAGAGGCACAAGGCAGTGGCACGCTGGTGCCACCCCATGACTGGCGGAGCCCCCGGGCTGCTCAAAAACCTCATGAAGGAGTCTGTGCAGGTCCCACAGTGACCGTGCTGGGTGTGGTCTGAGGCCACCCCGGAATGACCCCCGCCGCCCCCCAGTCCAGCTCCCAGCTGAGCCCGCTGTGGCCATGCCGACTGTGGTGGATCCAGAGCAGCAGGAAGGAGAGTCCCCCCCTGCCCCACCCCTGCAGCTCCAAGACTCAGGAAGGCTCCCCGCACGGCCCAGTGCAGGGGAGGAGCTGTCCCAGTCTCTGACCACCTCCCCCCAGTGACAACCTGTCCCAAACAGACGGCCAGGAGAGGAGACAGGGAGCTCATGCTGAGAGGTCTCCCCATGTCTTGTGGCCTCTGACCCTCTGTGTCCTCCTCTGTGAGGCCAGGACAGTGGCACTGCCGGAAGGATCAAACCCGAGGAGTGTAATCACTGCATGGTCGTGGCAGGAGGCCAGGGCCCCTTACACGTGGTCACCGTGAGATCAGAACTGTGAGCACCGGGCAGGGCTCAGCCGCCGCCTTCACGAACGCTGAATTCATGTAGCTAAAATTGACTTGCTGCTCAGGGGCGTCTGGGCGGCTTGGTCAGTTAAGCATCAGATTCCTGGTTTTGTCTCAGGTCGTGTTCTCACCGTTTGTGAGATCGAGCGCCGAGTCGGGCTCTGTGCTGACAGCACGGCGCCTGTTTGGGATTCTCTGTCTCCCTCTGTCTTGTCTGCTCCTCCCCGACTCAAATTCTATCCCTCTCTCAAATAAACTTTAAAAAAAAATTTTTTTAATGTTTTATTTATTTCTGGGAGAGGCAGAGTACAAGTGGGGGAGGAGCAGAGATAGAAGGAGACACAGAAGCACAAGCAGGCTCTAGGCTCTGAGCTATTAGCACGGAGCCCAACACGGGGCTTGAACTCATGAGCCATGAGATCATGACCTGAGCCGAAGTTGCATACTTAATCGACTGAGCCTCCCAGGTGCCCCAAAATAAATAATCTTTTCAGTAAGTGTCTGCAGGAAGCTGGGTCAGGTAAGAAAACCACAGCTCTGTGTGACAGATGTTCCCAGAGCAGCACCCTCTAGGGCACACACACTCCTCTCCTGACCTGGGTCTCTGTGGCTTCAAGCTGACCTCAGATGGCAGCACGTGATTAAGTGCATTAGTGTAAACTTGGGGTGAAGGCAAATGCCCTTCACCACACTCAGCTCTGTCTCATTTCCCCTCCCAAGGGCACTACTGTAAAGCCCAGGGGGCGGAGGGGGAAACTGAGGTAGCCTCTGTGGCATCTCAGGATAACCAGAGGCCCAGGGTGTGGCCCAGGGAAAGTGGAGAAGCTCACCCTGGACCAGAGACGACGGAGCCACCCAAACGCCCTCCAGCTGCAAAGCCTGGACTAAAAAGTCAGGCCCTGCCTGGAAGCCCCTCACCCAGGCTGCTAGAGTTGGCACCAAGGGGCTACACGGAGTCCCCTGCTGTCCTGCACCCTCCTTCTGCCACCGCATGCCTCCACCCCACCCCAGCCCCAGTCACCACAAAGGGACAGGGTCTCTGGTGAGTCAGCACAGGCACAGCGAGCATCTGAGCACAACAGGCTCAGGTGATGCCGTGAGAAGCGGCTGATGTCAGCAGGTGACTGGCCTGCCTCCCAGGGGCGACCTGGGAGGGTCCAGAGTCCCCCCCATCCCAGTGAAGCCAGGGGACCAGGCCCTGCCCCCCGCCGGGGCCTGGAAGACAAGGAAGGCCAGGTGCCGGGCTCTACCTGGCCAGGTGGGCCAGCGACACAGAACGAGCAGCACGCAGGACTGGCCAGCAGCAAGGATTTCCTTCTGGGTCAAACCCACAGGCCGGCCAGGCCCTGCAGGTCTGACTCTGGGGAGTCACGCCTCACAAGTCCCCATGTCACAGCCTCTGACATCACCGAGTCACACTATTATCACATCACAGAGTCAGCTTTGGTGCCTCTTGAGTTTGCTGGGTCCAGGTAACAGCTGTTGAGAGAAAATATTCTCCAGAAAGGCCTATATGCCAGGCTTCCCCCCAGGATCCCCGCTGCCACAGAGATAAACATCCCTGGCCCCTCGAGGGGGACACATGCTTTGACCACAGACTACAGATCCCCCCGCAGGCTGCCAGCGTGGAAGGTTCATGGGACTCCCTTCGGGGCTCGACTTTAAACAGTGCCAGAAATTTTTATAGATCTATTTTGAGCATCAATTCGGAAGAAATTCCTCATCAACAGATAAGTGAGCACAGCCAGGTTCGGAAATACGAAGACTCCTGTCTCTGTGTCTTCCTCAGACCATCCCACGGGGCAGAGCAAGTGTCTCCATACCCACAGACCTCTGCTCCCGGGGATCATTTCCTCTCAAATAAGACAACCAAAAAAGCCAACGGGCCCCTCCACCCCAAGCCGTGGCCCTGACCACAAGAACCGGGGGTGCCTGGGCTCGAGGTGAGATTCCAGCCGAGTCTGAGGGGTTGGGACCTGCTCCAGGCACCGGTCCCAGCCCTTTGCAGGTGATGGGTTGGGTTTCTCTTTGCAACTCTGCAGCGGGGCTGCTACAGTGGTTTGCCACTGGGGAAACTGAGGCACCTAGCAGTTTCATGACTTGTCCAAGGTCATGCAACTAGAAGTGGTGGGATAAAGATTTGAACCTCAGTGATCTGGTTTCTCTAGGGGCGCCAGGCCCGATCCCCACGCAGGGACACTCAGACCAGGAATGGCCCAGCTGGCCATTTACCTCCACACTGAAGCCAACCCGGGCCACCCGGAGCAGGGAGTAAGTCTGCAGACAGCCCCTCTCCTGCCCTCCTCCGACCTTGAGCGTCCCCTGGGAAGACGCCCAGAAACCTGGCTGAGGCTGAGCTCTCTGCAGTGATGCACGTGTGCCAGACACACGGACCTTTGTTGCCCGGTCTGTCTGTCCGGCTCCTCTGAGCTCAGCCTGCCGGGGGCTGCACAGGACAGAAGGAGGACCTCCGCACAGCAGCTCCTAACCAGGACACTCACAGGTCCCTCCGACTCTCTGGGCCGGGCAGAAACTCAAGGGCTCTGGGCCGCTGCAGAGCCCTAGAAAGGAAAAGTACGCACCCCTGTAAAATGACCAGAAGGACTTCTGCTCACAGTGTGCCGACACTCACTGCCCTGAGTTCTGGAATTCACTCCTTCCAGGTCTCCAGGCCTTGGCACACTCCTCCTCTCTTTCCCTGCCAGCTGCTCCTTCCGAGTCTCTTTTGCAGCCTCCCCAGCCCTGCCCCTTACTTGTTGGGGTTCCCTCGTATCCCTCCTTGACCCCCTGCTGAGTCTGCCCTGGCTCTGGGCAGACTCCCTGCAGCATCTGGGCTTCCGGAGCCCTGCTGTCTCGAGCTCCACACCTGGGCCCCTGATCCCACGTGCCCCACAGCTGGCGGCCTTGCCGTAGACCTGACTACTGCGGGGTCTCTCCAGGCCTCTTCTGAGGCCCTCAGACCCCCCCTGCCAACATCCCGAGATTTCTTCCTCTGCCTCCTTGTCTCAGTCCCCAAAACCAGGCCAGAAAGGGAGGCGGCACCTTGCCAAAGCCTTAGGCGCAAAAGCCAAGGACGGCCTGAGCGCCTCCACCCCTGAGGACCTTGCACTTGCCGGGCCACCTGCTGTGTGACCCAGGGTGGCCCCGGAACCTTCAGTCGGTCCTCACTGTGAGCTGTCATTATGCAGCAGTAAGCGCCCAGGTTGGCACACTCTTGTCCAAACACCCACACGCACCTGTGCCCGGGACGCAGACCGTATGAGTCACGGGGTCTCACGCCCTGTTCCCCTCGTGCCGAGGCCCGAGGCTGTAGGTGCAAGTCCAGTCTGGGGTCTCAGGCGCTGCCAGGCTCCTGGTACCGATGGGTACACTGCCTCCTCTCGAATCTGTCTCTTATCGAACCTCCTCCCTGGCTCGTCTCCCAGCACCCGGGCTGTGAGCACAAGCCCACACCTGCCTACATTTACCTCCTGCAAATTCTTTCTGGATCCGCTGACACCCAAGTGAAGGAGTAGAAAGATGTAAATAAGATGATTTAGGTCACTGCCTCCGCCGTCCGTACACATTAAGATTCTGTCCTTACAAATCTGTGTATCTACGTATTTCTTATAGAGAGATGTTTGTAGATATCTAGGTAGCTGGTGGGATGGATGGGTAGGTAGATAGATGATAGAAAGATAGATAGATCAATCTCACTTAACCCCACAGATGTTTTCTGGGAAAGTCATCAGTCCATTTTTTTTTCCTAAATCAAACCACATTTTAAATTCATCTGGAAAGCGAGACTTCCGTAAGGCAAACACACACGCTCTGCTCTAACGGCTGCTCACATGGAGGTTTCCGACACTGGATGGGCGTGGAGGGAGACGCAACTGCAACACATTTCAGTTCCCCACACTGAACTCTGTGCCGGAGCCTTCACACTATCCACTGTGCTGCCCAGATAGAGTTAAGACTAAATTTAAAGACTATCTCATTGTATTGTATTGTATTGTATTGTATTGTATTGTATTGTATTGTATTGTATTTATTGAGAGAGAGAGCAGGAGCCGGGGAGAAAGGCAGAAGGAGAGAGAGAGGGGTGCCTGGGTGGCTGAGTCAATTAAGCGTCCGAGTCTTGATTTCGGCTCAGGTTATGATCCCAGGGTAGTGAGTTCGAGCCCCAAATCAGACTCTGTGCTGACCGTGTGGAGCCTGCTTAGGATTATCTCTCTCCCTCTCTCTGTCCCTTCTCTGTTTGTGTTCTCTCTCTCTCAAACTAAATAAACTTTAAAAAGAAAAAAAGAGGGAGAGAGAGAGAGAGTGAAAGTGAGAGAGAGACAAAGAGAGATAGAGAGAGAATCCCAAGCAGGCTCCACACCCAGTGCCCAACATGGGGCTCAATCCCACGATCCCAGGATCATGACCTGAGCTGAAATCCAGAGTCAGATGCTCAACCAAACTGAGCCCCCCAGGGACCCCCAGTGACTTTCTCTTCAAAGGAAAGTTAGTTTTCCCCTGGCCACCACCTCACATGCTGACAGCCGCTTTGATCTGTAGCTTTGCCCCCACACCTGCTGTCAGGGTCTCATGCCATCCCCCACCCCGGGGACCGACAGCACCCTGGCACCTGTCTTCCCCTGGGGGCAGAACCGCCTCGAAGCTCCTATTTGCAATGAGAAGCTCATATGCTCTCATTTTTATCTTTTACGACAGCCTCCTGCCCTACGCAAGCACCCTCCAGCCACACACGTGGGTTTAGGGGGGCGGGAGGGAGGCCTTCTCAACGCCCAGCCCACTGGGATGGTCCCTCTGGGCTTCAAACTCTGTGCCCACCCCAGGGACCCACTGAGGCGGAGGCGGGGCGGGGACAGAGGAGGCCCGCAGGCCCCCCGCCCAGCAGGGACTGGCCATCACAGGTGCCCCCGGGCCAACAGGACCCGGTCTCCCCACTGCATCCCTGGCTGGGGTCCAGGGCCCCGCGGGCGCGCCGTGGCCTGGAGAGAGCAGGCCAGCCGCCGGGCCACCCACCCAGCTCGCACCCACTGCCCACCCCCCCCAGCCCCAGGGAGGAAAACGGGACCCTGTTCCCTGTGCTCCTGAGCTCTGCGGAGACCACAAATTCCCCGAGAGGAGCTGAGGACGGCGGAAGGAATCTCACCCGGCGGCCGAGGGGAGAGGAGGGAGCAGGCCTGGGATCCCATGGCGTCCTCCCACCTAGCTCCCGGGGTCCCCTGCTGTGGTCCCAGTGTCCCCCCAGCTGCACTGCCAAACCGAACACAGTTGGAGCCAGCCCTGAGCCAGCAAAGGGAACACCCAGACTCCCCAATGCTGGCTACTGAAGGTGCTCGGGCTCACGGAACCCCCTCCACCACGAGTGCATGAGCCCAGAGCACTCTGGGAGTCGGGGGTCCCTGGGGGCAGCGGGTGGGCCTCACCAACCTCACTCCTCAGGGGAGGTTTCTCGGGGTCCCATCCCCCAGAGTTCAGCAGGGACCTCCCCCCCTGGCTCAGGTCTACCATTCCTGACCCCCCAGTTTTGGCATCTTCTGGAAGCCAAGGCAGGAAGGATGGAGACAGGGAGGTCAAGGTAAGACAGGAGGCAAAGGCTCAGAGGAAGCTCTCGTAGGTGAGACAGAAGGGAAGTGGGAAGGAATTAGGACCTCAGGGCACCAACATGTCATTTCATGCTCACTGTGTTCCTTCCCGGTAGCTGTTATTATGCCCATTTCTCAGAGGCAGTGACTGAGGCTCCTACGTGCCCCAGGTCCCAGGCCCTGGAGCACAAAGCTTCTAGGTAGCGGGAGAGAGCTAGAAGAAACAGCACGCTCTTTGGGAGTGGAGCATTTCGCCCATTTTATGCAGGCAGTCTGGCCCCACCAGGTCCATGAGGTTGACAAGCAGGTGGTCGGCGGGCGGGACGGTGCTGTGTCCCTCCGGGTCCTCCCCGACACAGGCCCCCGCGGGCTCCCGCGGCCCGGGAAGACGGGGCGGCCCGCCCGTTCCCCACACCGAGCAGCCTGAAAAGGCCCAGAGCTCAGCTTTCCTTTTAAAAGCTCAGCTAATTAGAAGCATATTTTCTTTTCTCAAGGGGAGGCAGCTGTGGGATAAAACATCGGAAGTGTAAACTCTGGTGGTGGATGAATCATCATGTTGCTTTTTATTAATTTTTTTACGGTGAAGTTTTCATGGCTTTCTAAAATCACATAGAAGAAGAATAAGGCTCATCTCTCTCATCATTACCCGCGACTGTTTACGGTCAAGTTCAGAAGGCCAAGGCTTTGTAGAAACCACCTCCAGGGGGGTTAGAGGCCGATGCTGATAACGAGGCTCCATGGGCCCCCCCAGAGCACTTCTGCCCCGGGCACGGGCACACGCGGCCAGTGGGCAGCACCGGAGACGTCAGACCCTCCGACGGCGCATGGCAGGTGTCCCATGAGCGCATTAACTAATTCTACTAAAATCTTCGGTTTGACTGAGGAAATTAAAATAATTGACCTACGGTGGCCCATTAATAAGATGGATATGATCTAGCCATAAACTTAATGATTGGGATAATGGGAAAGTATTCCCCTTCTATCACTAAGTGAAAAAAGCAAATGATAAAATAGTGCGGAGATCAGGATGCCAGTTTTATCTTCAAAATATAACCTATACGTACATAAATGTCTGGAAATAATATGAAAGGAGATGTGCAAAAGCTGACGGCAGGTGTCTCTGAATGGTGGGTCATGAACAGTTTGTCACTTCTTCTTTTTTTTAAATATGTTTTTAATGTTTATTTATTTTTGAGAGAGAGAGAGAGTGTGTGTGTGAGCAGGGGAGGGGCAGAGAGAGAGGGAGACACAGAATCCAAAGCAGGCTCCAGGCTCTGAGCTGTCAGCACAGAGCCCGATGCGGGGCTTGAACCCACAAACCGTGAGATCATGACCTGAGCTGATGTCGGACACTCAACCGACTGAGCCACCCAGGCGTCCCGGTTTGTCATTTCTTTATCTTTCTCTGTATGTGCTGGTTTTCAGTAATGAGACAGTGTGATCTCAGAAATTAGGGAGAAAACTGATCTGGTAACAACAGGACAAAATATCATAAAGTAAGTGACTGCTTGACTTCCTCGCGTGGAAGGCGGATGTGGCTTGCTGGCTTCCTTCTCGAAGGTATTCCTGGGAGTTGATCCCGGAGATTCCTCACAGATCCCCTGGGAGGGGAGGGGAGGGCACCTCCCATCAGCCCCCAGCCCGCTTCTACCAGGCAGCTCTGCTGTGCTCGGTCCAGCATCGACTTCACCCCACTGACGCAGGCACCTAGAAATGACATTTTCTATTTTTCAAAGGCAAATGAACTCCCATCCCTCTGAGCTGATGGCCAATTTACTCCGTCATTATCAGAGATCCCTCTCTGACCAGGGTTGCTAGATTTCACAAATAAAAATATCAGGGGCGCCTGGGTGGCTCAGTCGGTTGAGTGTCCGACTCACGAGATCTCTCTCTGTCTCAAAAATAAATATTTTAAAAATGTATATTTAAAAATATCAGATGCCCAGATAAATAACAAATAATTTTAGTATAAATATATCTCATTTATACATACTCATTTGAGATACACTAAGATAATGTTCATTATTTACCTAAAATTCGGATTTCACTGGGTGGCCTGGATCCGATAACCTGCTCTCTATCTCCGAAGGGTCCTGCAAAGGCCCCAGGAGCTTATTCAGAGGAGAACATGTTGGAAACCGGCCACCAGGACCCACGGTCCCCACTGCGGGTTCCGAGTCTACCACGGCTCCCCCCGGGAAAGGAAGTTCACCCGGCCCTGTGCTGAGGGGGGCGATGGAGGCCATGTTCGCCCAGGCTGGGCACCTGGTGACCAACGGTCCTAGTAAATCACCCCCAGGACCCTGCCACCTCTCAGGACACCGCGGGCATGTGCCACCCCTGCATCGGTCCGGGGCCTGACAGGAGACTGTGGCCCATCAGATTGGGTGATTTGGGTGAGGCTAATAAAGAGGCCATTTGCAAAGACGTGGGCCGAGTGCAGAAAACCCAGCACAGTACTCAGGCCTAATGGAGGGGTGAGAGGAGGGTGTACTTTCCAGAACCTACCACAGAGACCGTGAAGGGGGCTGCTGAACAGAAACTGAGAGCCCCACCCCCAGAGGCCCCAGAGGGAGAGAGTCTGGGAACAGCCATGCACCTCTCTCTCCCTCCTCCCATACCTTCTGCCGGAGCCTCCCAGGGGCCAAACCAACGGAAGCCAACGGCCAGGAGAGCCCTGAGGCCATCCCCAAGGGTCCCCTGGAAGGGGGAGGGGTGGTGAGGGCACATGCTGGACGAGCAGCACTGTGGCCCTCGGTGGACTCCCCTTCCCAAGCCCCTCAGGCTGGGCCTCTCCCTGGGAGAGCCCCCCACAGTCCCTCAGGGAGCTGAACAGAAGGTCAGGGACAGGCATGGCCTTCCAGCACGAAGGGGCCCTGAGGCAAGGGAACATAGCTGCCTGGGACCATCTCAGAGCAGCGGAGGGAAGGAAACGCAAGAAAACAAGCACGAATTTGTATCTCGTATCTTCATCACATCTGGTTTGTGCTGCACTCCACCTAAATCCTGATTCGAAACGGTTCTGCAGCCTAAGAATAAAGAAACAAAACAAGGGCTATCAGCAAACCAAATAAACAGACGGTCCAACTCAAAACAGAAGCTCCTACGCTTGGAAAGGCGTGCGAACCAAAGCAAGCGGACAACACATGGCCAGCACCTAGCTCCGCTCGGTGGAGGACGCCTTCCTGGTCTTCTCCGGATCCAGGGGTGGCGCTTATTTTCACAAGCCAATCAGCAAATTCCATTTTTTCCTGCAGTCGATCATTGGTCCAGGGATGGGCACCTAAGCCAATCAAAATCAGTGAGGCTCCTTCTTCCTAAGAAAGCATATTAGAAGAGACAGGACTTTTCCCACTGAACGCAAGTAAAGATGGATGGAGCCGAGGCAGCCATTCTGTGCCCCTGGGGAGACAATCTGCCTGAAATTATGTCAACACCAAGGAAGCAGAGCCAAGAAAGGAAGAGAGAGAAGTTAGGCCCTGGTTGTATCATTTGAGCCGCGGATCAAACTGTTCCTGACACAGCAGAGCACCAAGGAAATCTCTCGTTTTGCCAAGCCAGTTGGGGATAGGATTTCTGAGACAAGCTGGGTTCCTGACCAGCATGAGGCGTGTGTCAAGGATCAGGAGTGTCATTCCCAATTCTTTCAAGGCCGGATAAGTAGAAAACATCCAGCTTCCTCAAGGGGAATCCAAGTGTCAGTCTCTGCTAGGGGGACCAGGAAGGGCCAACCAAGGACCTGGACTCTTCACGGGAGCACCAGAGGGAGCCCCTACTCCGTGCTGAGGCTTTGCCCCGCCCCTTCACAGGAAGCAGAACAGCACAGGGGACCCCTGGGTTTGATCCCGGCGCCATTCCTTGCAAGCTGATCATCTCGGGCAACTTTTGTAACCTCCCTGAGCCTCAGCCTCTGCCCCTGACCATAACAGCGCCTGCAGTGTGGACAGCTGTGAAGACGACGCGTGGCCGCACCTGTAAAGTGCTTAGAACAGTGGTCGGCACAGGATCAGCCTCATCAAGAGATGTTTGCCACTGTCCTTGTTGTTATCAACCCTATTTCCTCCTCAGATGACCTGCACTCTGAGACCTAAGGCCCTCCAGGCTCAGGCCGCCTGTGGAGGTGGCCTCCTGCCCCACCTGCAGGGGCCCCAGGCCACATCTGCGGGGAGTCCTGCACCACCCCTCCCCCTGCAGGCTCCACCCAGCCTGACCCTGAACCTGACCTGATGGTCCAGACAGGTACAGACTCAGTGATGCAACCCCAACCCCAGACAGGGATGATGTTCTGCTGTGAGTAACAGAAACCCTCCACCAACGGGGTTACCGAGGGGACGTGACTTCACTGTCAGGATCCAGGGGCTCCTGGGATGCCATCACACTCCGCCTCCCACCGTCTCTCCTGGCCCTGCTCACCTCTGGGTCGGTTATGCCTCTAGCAGGTTATTTTCAAGTTGAGGATAACTTTTTTTTTTTTTTAAGTCTGAAGGGGCACCTGGGTGGCTCAGTGGGTTGAGTGTGTGACTTCAGATCAGGTCATGATCTCATGGGTTGTGAGTTCAAGCCCCGCATCACAAAGCCTGCTTGGGATTCTCTCTCTCCCTCTGTCCCTCCCCGTCCCACACATGTGCTCGCTCTCAAAATAAAGAAATACCTTTAAACTAAATAAGTAAAATAAAAAATAAAAGAGTGAAGAATATTGCAAATAATAATCATTTAGAATGCTGGATCGCCAGAAGGACGCCCAGATGGCCGCACGAGGAAAATACGACACCTAAGGTGTCATGGATCATGGCTATTGCTGTTCTTAGAGGAAAATTCAAAGCCATGAACGTTTTAATGAGAAAACAAGTAAGTTGAGCTCAAGGAGCTAGAAAAAAACAGCAGCAAGCAACACTTCATACAAGGAAACCCCAAAACCCTCAAAAAGCTCCAGGTAACAAGAAAGACCTAAGAGGTAGAGCAGAATTCAATAAAAGTGAGACCAAATCCGAGGTAATGAATGCAATCAAAATACAAATATATAAGACAGAAAATGGAAACAAGGAACCACTCAGATATAACAAACTGCTATCAATTAACATTTAAGGGATATTATCACAACCAAAAACCAAGGCTTCAAAATACATTAAATAGATATAGTTCTGGAAATACATATGTATATTTATATATATATATGGTGCCAAAATTAGCTCAAGAGGAAATAGAAGAGCCGAATAGATCAATAGCCATAACAGAAAGTAAAAACCCCAGAGAACCAACAGACAGACAATTAGAACAACCGGGCGCCAAATATGTAATCAACACATCAAAAGCAATAGTGTTGTCCTGTTCCCGCAAACGCTGGTTGAAAACATGTAGCCAAAAATAGAATAGCATTTATCATGGCCACCAAAAGTACAATGCACCTAGGAATCAGCCTGTTAGAGAACGCACAGGATCTCTGGGAGAACATGTTGTACGGACTAAAGGCACAAAACAGCACGTGAGAACATGGGAGCTGTGCCCTGTTCGCTGACAGCGCAGCTTAACATTGCCAAGGCCAATGCTCCCAAGGCCAACGCTCCTCAAGCTCCTCTGTAGATTTAAAGCAATCCAGTCAGAGTCACAGTGATGAGGGAGCGTGGGGCCGCTGAGGGCAAACAACAGGTTAACAGCACGCGCACACACACACACACACACACACACACACACCAGTCGGGGTACGTGTGATGCTCCTGGAGGCTCCTGGCTGCCAGCGAACAGGGGAAAGGAAAGAAAGCGGATGGCTGACTGGTAGAGCTCAGTCACGCAGGACAGAGTCTCCTCCAGTTTACTGGTAACTTAGTAAACTGCAAGACATAGGCGATCTTGGGGCGCCTGGGGGGCTCAGTCGGTTAAGCGTCCGACTTCGGCTCAGGTCACGATCTCACAGTTTGAGGGTTCGAGCCCCATCGGGCTCTGTGCTGAACGCTTGCTCGAGCCTGGGGCCTGCTCCAGACTCTGTGTGTCTCTCTCTGACCTTCCAGGCTCATGCTCTGTCTCACTCTATCTCTCAAAAATAAATAAATGTAAAAAAAACTTTTAAAAAAAACCCTTATCTGTGAAAATTATGTTTAAAAAAAATAAATTAAATAATTAATTAATTAATTAATTAAACCAAAAAAAAAAAAGAAATAGGCAACCTTATCCATAGCCTAATCTCCAGAAACCTATAGTCTCCGTTTCCTGGAGCCTGAATAACACCCTCATCAAGACGTAAGGGGGGTTAAGTGCTCTCCGAGGTGACGTGGGAAACAACGACAAAGGAAAAATTACTTTCCCTGACTGCCTGCAGCCCATTTGCCCCTTGAAACAGGCAGAGTGACCTCCCTCTGGGAGCTCAGCTTTGCTGGGGACAAAAGGGAACCTTGGCTTAACATTACCCTGACCCCCCAGGATCCTGTGAGTCTACTCAACATTTAAAAATTCTTTTAGAAACTTTTTTTTTATCTCAAATCCCCCAAGATGCATGCTGGCAATCACACTCCAAGCCTATGGCCCCCGACATACATCTGAAGTGTCTCATGACTGAGGTTGTACTAAATGGTTGCACTAAATGTACTAAATAAATGGCGTTTTCTTAACAGCTACCCCCTCAAGGTCCTGGAAACCTTGCTTCCAAATACCTTAGAGACTTACTTGGACCCTAACACCCCCGCCCCCGCCGAGTCTGATGGCAAACAATCAGCGACCCGCCCCAACCCCAGTCCAGCTCTTCCTGCCCACGGGTCGTGGCCCCTTGCTTTAATAAAATCACCTTTCGGCTTGCACCAAACATGTCTTCAAGAATTCTCTCTTGGCCGTCAGCTCCGAACCCCACCATCACCCCAAACCCCATCAACAGCAATACATTGTCAGGAAATTTACGAAATGACACGAAAATTCATACGAAAAATAAAGATTCATGAATGTGGTTTGGGCGAGAGAACAGATCAGATGATCAAAGAAACAATAGAAATTTCCCAATCATACCACAAGGATGTCAATGGCACCGAGACTTAGGGAGGAAAAACGAATGATTTGAGAAATCCGGCCGGGGGTATTAGCCCGCTCTGTGAGGGAGATGCAGGCTCCTTCGATGTACAGACTGTACTCCAAATGCGGCCCGGCATTTCACCCACACCGTGACTCAGTGACCTCACTCACAACCTAAAAGTTACTTGACGGTCGTTAATCCGGGTCTTGGAGCCTGTCTTAACGATTTCAACAGACGCTCACAATTTTCTTCAATGTTGAACGCACATCAAGTGCTTATGTAATTCAGACTTTCCCTGCGTGGACGAGAGGCTGAAAGAAGCAAGTTCAAAATTAAAAGCAGACTCTGGAAATCCGTACACTGAATCAAGCAAGCAAACACTCAGACTGCTCCAAAGGGGAGATGAGCGAGCGGGGCGTCCAGCTTTCTCAAAATGGGGAGGTGAACGACCCAAGATTAGCAGCTGCCGTCCAACTCCAACAAATGAGCATCAGGAAACCAAGAAACAAAAGTATTTGCCCTGGATATTCACTTCCTTCGAAACTGAGATGCTCCAGATTCTCGGTGCAGGTTATGAAGACAGAAAATCAAAAACACTAAAGCTCTTTAGATGCAACAGTCAGTGGTATTGGGAACGTCTTCGTATTGTACATAAAGGGAAGCCTATGAGGGGCGCGTGGCTGGCTCAGTCAGTACAGCACGTGACTCTTGATCTCAGGGTCGTGAGTTCAAGCCCCACGTTAGGCATGGAGCTTATTAAAAAAAAAAAAAACCCTCCCATAGAGACAAGAATATAAATGAAAACTATTATATATGTCCATAGTGTCACGTGACGGTATACTACAGTCACACGCATACATAGTTTAAGGACTAAAATATGTAAGTTAAATTATAAAGCCAAAAGAAGGAAAGAGAAAAAGTTTTATGGCCTCAAAGCTGGGAAGAAAATCTTGAACAAGGTGCCAAAAGAACAAACGAGGAGAAAACGACAGATTCCATCCACTTCACCAAAGGTAAAGATTTCTGTTGGGTAAAGAACTCCCCGCACGGAGGGGGGTGGGGGGGAGAGCAGAGGAGTGACCCGAGGGGAGAAGTTTCTCCTCAATGCCTAAACGGATGAGGAATTATCTTGCTAATTATACGGGGCTGTCCTACAAATCAGCAAATGATGCTGGCAACAAGGCAAAGGTGCGAACTGAGACTGGCCTTCGCCCCTCCGGCACCAGAGATGGGGAACCTGAACCTGACTCAGCCGCTGCCTGGCTGCCTGCCCGCCTCTGATCCGTCCTGACCACAGGACCCAGAAGGTCAGACAGGAGCAAGGGCAGCTGGGAGCTTGCGGAAACAGCTGGGAGGGCGGATGCCCTCAGGACTGCACACGCCCCGCCGGAGTCCCCCAGGTGTGGGCACGCCTCCCCCACCCAGACGCAGTCCGTCTCCTGCAGGTGCGTCCCCACCAGGAGCACAGGGAAGGGGGCGCAGCACGGCATTATTTGAGACACAAAGAGTGTAAGGGCCTGTCACTTCAAAATGGGTGTGCACATGTGCGTGCATGTGCGTGTGTGCGTGCATGTGCGTGTGTGTGTGTCGTCTTTGTCCAGTGTGGCTGCTATAACGGAATACGAGCCTGGAAGGCTCGTAAAAACAGACATTGTTTCTCACAGCCCTGGAGGCAGCAAGTCCAAGCTCAAGGTCCCTGCAGGCTCGGCTGCATCCCTGGGTCCTCAGAGGGCAGAATAAGCAGGGGGCTCTCTGGGAGGGGGTGGAGGGCTTCACCCTCACGACCTAGTGACCTCCCGAAGGCCCCTCCCCCTAACACATTGCCCTCCGGGGTGAGGTGCAACATGTGAGCTTTGTGGGGACACACATATCCTCACAAAGTAAGATTTCCGAGAGCACCCGGGTGGCTCAGGCAGTTGAGCATCTGACTCTTGATCTCAGCTCAAATCTTGATCTCGGCGTCGTGAGTTCAAGCCCTGCATTGCGCTCTGCACTGGGCGTGAAGCCTATGAAAGAAAAAAAGGGGGGGAGGGCAGGGAGGGAAGAAAGGAAGGGAGAAAGAAAGAAAAAGGAAGGAAGGAGAGAAGGAAGGAAGGAAGGAGAAAAGGGAGGAAGGGAGGGAGAAAGGCAGGGAAGGAGAAAAGGAAGGAAGAAAAGGAAGGAAGGAGAGGAAGGGGGAGGAAGGGAGGGAGGGAAAGAAGGAAGGAAGGAAGCGGGGAGGAAAAGAAGGGGGAGGGAGAGAGGAAGAGAGGGAGGGACTTGGGAGAGAAGGCGGGGGAAAAGAAGGAAGGAAGGAAGGGAGGAGGAAGGGAGAGAGGCGGGAGGGGGCACCGGCCTCACACAAGTACCAACAAACCAATCACACACACAGCAACTGAGCGAAAGGAAGCCAAATCCCTCTGACGACAGTGGGTTCCGTGCACACGTGTGCCGGCAGTATAGACCTGCTTCATCACCGTGTGGAGTGAGCTGAGCACATCCTGAAATCTTCCTGCAAATAAAACTTATTCCTTTGCGCACTGGTCTCTTTTCACCATTTAATGTTGCAAAATGTCCTCGTGCTCCTGCCTTTAATTACCCTCCGGACACCAAGCGTCATGTGATATTTTTTCAAGAGTCCTCACTGGGGCATTTGGGTAACACCTTGAGGACGCCAGGGCTGATGAGGCCTGTGTCTCCCACCTGCCTGCCCCACCCACCCTCCAGCCTCACCCCCACCTGCCCCCTCCAGCCTCACCCCTACCCCTACCTGCCCCCTCCCAGCCTCAACCCCACCTGCCCCCTCCCAGTCCCTGCCATTCTCTTCGTCCCCTCCCTCCCCTCGGACCTCGGGGCCTCTCATAGACTGTTCCCTCTGCCCCAACACTGTCCCTGCACTGTGTGCACTCTCCTTTCCCACCAGCTTCCACTCACACTAGGCCAACACTCTGGGCTCCCTCTGCACGCCCAGCTCTGTGCACTCAGCCCTGCAGGAGGGAGGGTTCAGACCATGGGAGGTGACTCCCGGCTGCTCTGGGGACCCCTCAGCTGCTGCTGTCTCTGCGGGGCAGAGGGAGGTCCTGTGGCCCCAGAGGGCCACGCAGCCTGCTCCGGGCTCCAGATGCAGGACTCTGCGAGCCCTGGGCGGGGACGGGGTGAGGACACATGAGGCCTGCAAGGACCCCATCTCAGAGAAGAGGGGATGGCGAGGGCCCAGGCAGCGGGCATTCACGCTGAATGAGTTTGTGTTCACGTGAGACGGGAGCCGGGGGAAGCCGTGCTGGGGTGGAGGGTGCCAGCAGGGAGGAGGAGGCAGGTCTGGCTGCTGCTGGTGGGGGCCCAACCTCCAACACACCCGCTCGCCGCCCGCCAGCGCCTCCCCTCCCTGACCATGAAGATCCCAGGGCCCCGAGGGGTCAGCCCCACGTCCTCTCCACACGTGACCATGCTCATCTCATCCAGTCTCAGGACTAAGGTTACCCGCTTCTGAAGTGCCCAATGGGATCTCCCTCCTGAACCTCAGGCTCACGCAGGCCGCTGCCTACACAACACGGCTCTGCTTGGACGTCGGACAGAGATCTGTGTTTGTCGTCTAACGCCGCGTAACAAACATCCCAAGACTTAGCGACCCAAAGAATGATTCATTCTTTCTCATGAGACTGTGGGTCAGGAATCTGGGCCAGGCTCATCTGGGTGGTTCTGCTGGGCCGGGTGCTGCCGGCTGGAGCCACCCTGCGGCCACATTCCGTGGGGAGCTCGGCCCGTCCCACATGTCTGGTAGGCATATGCGGCCTGTCGCCCTCGCCGGCCTCCACGGGGCTCCTCCAGCCGGCTCCCTCAGCTTCCTGACTGCACGCAGCTGGCTTCCAAGAGAGCAGAAGCAGAAGCCTCAGGCCTCATCAAGGTGAGGCCAGGAACGGACCCGGCATCCATCCAAGCACTGATCCAAGCAGGTTATGAGACCAGCCGTGTCCAAGGACAGGAGGGAGGGGGAGAGGATGGCCGAGTGGCATGGGTGCAGAGGGGACGAGTAGCCAGCAGCTCCCTTTGGAGATTTTCCATCTCACGCCCAGCCTCCCGAAATCCAACCGGCGTCCCTGCCCCAGACCTGGCACAGCGGCCTTTCCCAGCCCAGTGGACACCTCCATCCTGTCACCTTCAGGCCAGAACCCCTGGATGACAAGTGACACATCACAAGTCCCAGTGGCTCTGCCTTGGGAACCTTCAGCACCACTGCCCCCAGGTGGGTCTGAGTCACTAGCATTTCTCCTGGTTCCTCCCCAGCCCCTGGCTCCTCCCCCTGCTGCCCTGGGAGTCTCTTCCCCACACAGAGCCAAGTTGATCTTTCTTTTTTTAGGTTTTGTTTCTTTTGAGAGAGAGAGAGAGCATGAACAGGGGATGGTCAGAGAGAGAGATTCCGAAGCAGGCTCCACGCTGTCAGTGCAGAGCCCAATGTGGGGCTAGAACTCATGAACCATGAGATCATGGCCTGAGCCAAAACCGAGAGCCAGACAGTTAACCGACTGAGCCACCCAGGCGCCCCAAAGTCGACCTTTCTGTACTCTAGGTCAGAAAATGCCATTCTTCTGTTCAAAGCTGCCGGTTCCTTTCTATTCTCTGAGTGGAGCCAAAGCTCTAGAAATGACCCCATAGCCCTATGCTGTCCACACATCTCCCCATAGACACTGTGACGTTACTGGTCAGACCCGGTTTCTGACTAGTGTCTCCTCGCTCACCCTGCTCTTGCTCCGGCTACCTCGGGACCTCTGTCCAGAGAGCCCCCCGCAGTCCGTAAACCGTTCTCTTAGCCAGGAGCAGCTACATACCTTGCAGGGCCCGGTGCAAGCTGAAAATGCCGGCCCTTGTTCCGAATGATGAAGAATTTCCAGATGGCAACGGGAGAGCATTAAACCAAGTACAAGGTCTTCTGAGCTCAGAACCCTGTGCACCTGTACCGAGTCACATGCCGTTAAGCCAGACCAGCCCCTATCCCTCGGCCTAACTTAGAATAGCCCCGTGAGGCAAGCAACACAGAGATTTGTGTTATTTTCTCCAATTCCATATAAGGAAGCAGGCTCAGAGAGGGTGGGCACATGGCAAGGGTCACACAGCCAGAAAGTAGAGGGCCAGCTCTGGATGGACCCCGCACCTCGGCAACAGTCCAGGCTCTTTCCTCCTCACCAGCCACCCTCCCCTCCCTGTCTGGGTCCAACCCCGAGAAGAGAGAGACTCTGGGCACCCCTTCCCTGCCCCCCTGTGCACCCCTCCCCCCATGTCATGGTCAAAGTGCCTCCTTACGGAATTATGAATTTGATCTTCCATCTCAATGAGCCCTAAGAAGGGAAAACAGACAGAAGAGCAAAACCCAGGAGGAGAATGTCATATCTGAGGACTGGAATTAAGAAACGAGAGGAGAGGGGTGCCTGGGTGGCTCAGTCTGCTAAGCATCCAACTTCAGCTCAGGTGATGATCTTGTGGTTTGCGGTTCGAGCCCTGAATTCGGCTCTGTGATGACAGCTCAGAACCTGGAGCCTGCTTCGGATTCTCTCTCTCTGACCCTCTGACCCTCCCCCACTCATATTCTATATCTTTCTCAAAAATAAACACTAAAAAGAAGAAGAAACAGGAGGAGAATGGGCACCTGGGGGGCTCAGTCGGGTAAGTGTCTCACTCTTGATTTCAGCCCACATCATGATCCCAGGGCTGTGGGATGGAGCCCTGTGTTAGGCTCCGAGATAGGCTTGGAGTCTGATTGGGATTCTCTCTCTCTCCCTCTCTTTGCCCCTCCCCCCTGCTTGCTTGCTCTCTCTCTCTCAAAATAAATACACAAATAAACATTTAAAGAAGAAAGAAAAGAAACAGGAGGAGAAAACGCACAGGGAAGGGGTACAAGGCACCAAACAACATGAATCAGAGTCCTCTGGCTCCCGGAGCCCCGGAGGGCCAGGCCGAGGGGACCGCGTCGCCAGGGCCAGGAGCACAGGGGTGTGGGGGGCCCTAATTAGGGGATTACACAGAGCCTGTGAGCCAGGCCACCGCAGGCCCCAGCCTCGCGTCGGGACAGACTTAATGGCCTGGGCTGGAGTCACCAGCAACATAAAGTAGTCTTGTTTCCCGGTGATTTTTACAAGGCATTTATGGACCCGGGACAACTTCGGGACAGCAGTCAGCTTTCAGGGCCGGGTGCCCAGACAATGGGGGCAAAGAGGCAGGTCAGCACCAGGACTCCATGATGAAGGCACGGAGGCAGGGAGAATGGGGAGCATTCACCCCCGTGCGGGGACCGGGGCCCTCCCCCACTGTCTTATGTGTAGCCAGTGGACGGAGCCCTGAGAGGGACCTTCCCCTCCACAGAGCAAGGGGTGCGGCCACAAGAGCGGAACCAGGTTCCTGGGGCCTGGGAGGCCCACCTCCCCCACTGCTGACGTTTAAACACAGCCCCATGGGGACACAAACGCCTCGGGGGGAGGCCTTTGAGTTGCTGCCCCCCCAACAGGGCCAAGGACCCTGGAAGCATCTTCAGCTCCCACTGACCACCCTGTTTTATCCAGTTCCCATGATTCACAGGCATTCATTTGGTGTCCCACCCTGGCTAATCGAAGATGGCTGTAACCAGGGTCCACTGCACGTGAGCTAGGCTTTAATCCTAATGGGATTCCAGCCCAAAGCAGAGACGGCCAGTGCCCCAGCTCCTCTGTCTCAGGTGCCGTGAGCTCTCCACGTTTTACTTGTGTATTTACCTGTTACCGAGGACTTAACATGTGCGAGGCCCCGGGGGAGGGGCTTCCCAGGATGATCTCATTCAGGCCTCCTGGCTCCTTGGGCAGCAAGCTTGTCGCTCTCAGCCTTGCGTCACGGGTCAGGAATCAGGTTCACAACAGCCCAAGAACTCCTGCTGGTATGTGATGGGCCCAGGACTCCAACATAGATCTGCAGCGGGCAATGCCCGGCTCCTGCCACCCCCACGTTCAGGGTCACCCCTCCTGAGAAGCAAGGGAGGTGCAAACATCGGGAAGGAGAAGCCAGTTAAACCTGGCACAGTCAGAGAGGGCTTCCTGGAGGTGGTGATATCTAAGTCAGGCCTAGAATGATGAGTAGGGTTGGCTAAGAGAGAGAAACAAAGAGAAAACAGAGCACATGGAGGAGCCTGCATGCCGCAGGCAGGAACCGAGTCATCCTGGAGCTGCAGTGCACCGCCTTGGAGCCTCTGATATCTGGGGCCCTGCCCTGTGGTGGTCAGTGACAGGTGCCACATAGCCAACATTTCTCATGTGCTCTAATGAATCATTCTTACAGAATTCTATTTTTAGCCTCACAAATGCCCTTTGAGCCAAGAACTGTTCTTCTCCCCAGAAGATGGAGCCACTGAGAGGCTGAGGAGCCTGCTGACTGCATGGTCTCAGGCGGGGGGACGGATCCAGGTCCAGCCTGTGGGTGACACTCCAGCCAGCCAGCGTCCCCGCGCTTGGCCGCCGTGCAGAGAGGCTGCCAATGGGGCGAGTTTGTGTGAGCGGGCAGACGGGCTGGACTTGGAGTAGGGAAACCCTGATGCGCTCTCGGACCTGACACTCACTACTCAACCCCAGGCAAGCGAATTCACCTCCGGGAGTCCCCGCTAAAGGGGCCCCTCGCCTCCCCCCCTGCCCCCGCAACCATCCGTCCCCCACCCCCACCCCCACCTCACAGGGCGTGAGCAGGACCGGAGAAGCCAGGCAAGTGCTTTGCAGGCTGTGGACGGCCGACTAGCGGCCCCAAAGGTGTCTGATCCTAGTCCCCAGAAGTGTGACTGTGCCACTTTACCTGGTAAAAGGGACTTTAGGAGAGCAATTAGTAAGGACGTGGGGACAGGAGTCTATCCTGAATCACCTGGCAGGCCCCACGGAGCCACAAAAGCCCTTGGACAACAGAGGCCGCGGGGCCCGAGTGAGAGAAGGGAGGACAGAAGCAGACCTCACTGCAAAGCTTTGCAAAACAGAGGAAGGGGCCACAGGACAAGGGACGGAGGTGGCCTTGAGGAGCTGGGAAGGCCGAGGAAAGGGCTTCTGCCTGGGAGCCCCCGGCAGGACCTGCACCTTGACCTGAGCCCTGCGGGACTGACCTTGGACTTCTGGCCTCCAGACCAGGAAGATAGTAAGCCTGTGTGTGTTAAGCCACCACCTAGTCAGGCAGCAGAAACTCCGACTCTGGCTCTCACGCCCTCTCCGGGGGGAGCAGCGCCAGCTAGGCCTCTGCACCCTGAGGATTTTACAGAAGTGTCTCTTTCGGTAGAGCAAAGTTATTCTGAATTCTGCTCCTGGCATGTAGAAAAAAAAAAGGGCTTCAGATAAGCCGGTTCTACTTCCTGTTAAAAAAAAAAAGATGAAAAAGACATAATAACTTTAAGCAGCAGCTCTTCCCGTTTCCTCTAAATAAAACACATTTCCTTCTCTCAAAGTGAGTTTAAGCTGCTTTCTGGCAAACTTGAACCTGCTGGGGGGAGGCTGCTGCTGTCAGCGAGTACCTGCACCGCCCGGAGGATGCCCGGCCTGGGGGCCGGGGGGTGGAGCCTCCGCTAAAGGATCGCTGTGGGCGGGGCAGGGGCGAGGGTTTGAGGCTCTGGGCAGGCAGTTTTCCAAGAGCTATAAATATAACAAGGCGACTTTATGGGCAGGGGGACGTGGCCATATTTTATTAATAAGCCTAATGAAAACGCCTACGGGGCAGGGGGAGGCCGAGCTAAGGAGACGCTGTCCACACTGACCACACGGAAAACAGTCGGGCGGATGTTTCTGGCCCAGGACGCGGCGTCAGCGCTCAGCTGTGGGGTTTGCCTGCCTCCACCCTGCTCTGAGCATAGACGGGCTTGCAAGCAGAGCACCGACGCATCCAGCCTACATCCTGCTGGCCACCAGGCGGGCCACATCCCTCGTGGGAAAGCCTCTCACTGTGGGGGATGAGGCCAAAACAGGGGACCAGAGACCCAAAGATGGACACATGTACATATCTATACACACATGTACACATATATATGGATGTACACACATGTGTACACACACACGCAGACACATATATATAACCTCCTAGTGATGCTGCTTCTCTGATCAATGTCATTCTTTTTGGCCACCCGGCATCCTTGTACGCCCCCTCCCTCCTTCCTGAAGCTTGGAGAAAGGCAGAGACCCCATCCCATTACAGAGGCAGGAAATGCCAGAAACTCCCTCCTGCCCAGCCTCCCTTGGGGCCAGGGGAACAGGCATTTGATAAGGGTCCTGCCGATTAGGTGCCCATGAGAGCCAGTGACATGGAGTCTGGACACTACGCCGGGGAGATTAGGGGCAGCAGAGAGACCCACATGTCAGTTCTAGAGGCTTCCAGGGTTGGGCTCAAGCAGCAAAGGCCAGCCCGTCCACTATTGGGGTCACTAGCACACGTGGAAGTGTCAGTTCCCGCTGTCCCAGGGGTCTCCCCCAGGCAGCTCGGCAGAGTGACGTCGAGCATTGTCCCCGGCCACACAGCCTGCAGACCCAGGGGTCCGGCCCATCCCGTGCTTCGGCATAGCACTCGCTGCACTTCTGGTTGGCTGTGGTGAGCAGAATTAACTTGAGCTGCTTCAGCTAAGCTCCCTGATGGACGCGCAGCTTCGCGCCCACAGCTCTGCCCGCTTTTGCTTATGGCCACACTGGCTCTGGGACTCTGCTGGGTGGGTTCGGGAGTGAGCCAGGGACAGGGTGTGTGACCTCCCGAATCCAGGACTTCCTAATGAGTGGTGCTACGGGCTGGACTGTGCCCCACCTCTGCCAAAAATTCAGATGTTGAGGCCCTAACCCCCAGCGTGGCTACATTTGGAGATAGGGCCTTTAGGAGGTAATTAATTTAGATGAGGTCAGTCTAAGCTGGTAGGACTGGTGGCTCTAGAAAGGAGAGGGAGAGGGGCGCCGGGGGGTCTCAGTCGGTTAAGCATTCAACTTCGGCTCAGGTCATGATCTTAAGGTGCGTGGGTTCCAGCCCCACGTCAGGCTCTGTGCTGACAGGGAGAAACGAGCGTGGGATTCTCTATCTCTCTCTCTCTCTCCCTCTCGCCTGTCCCCCCCTCAAGATAAATAAACTTTAAAAAAAAAAAAGAAAAGAGGGAGGACGAGATCTCTCTCGCTAACATGTGAGGACCCAGAGAGAAGGTATTATCTGCAAGCCAGGGTGGATCTGGGACTTTCCAGCCTCCAGAACTGTGAGAAAGTTAATTTCCGTCGGCTAAGCCCCGCCCCCCAGCCTATGACATTTTGTTACAGAAGCCCGAGCAGACTGAGAAGTGGCATAAAAGAGATCTCTGAGCAGCCTGCCTGGGTTAGGATCCTGGTTCCTCAGAGGTCGGGTGTCCTCTGGTAAGTTACTTAGCCTCTCTGCACCTTGGCTTTATCTGCAAAACGAAGATAATAATACTTGTAATAGTCATCCATGATTTATGGTCCCAGCAACTCTGCTCCGTCTCCTGGAGATGGAGCCCACCATTCCTGGGGTAAATTCCTTCCTGACTTGAGGATGGGCACGGGTCTCCAGGCTCGTTAAGGCTTTCCAGGGTGTTTCTGGTTAGAAAGGACCGTCTGCATTTGCGGGAATTGCCACGAAGGCTGCGGAGCTGGGAGCCATCTTGCCCATAAGGCAGAAGAGCGTCCTTTGGGGTGATGAAGGGTGAGAACTGGGATTCGGACTCGAAATAACAGCCAGACAGACGGGCATGGTGACGCCTTCCAGCCCCTGCACCCCTCTGGGCTCGAAGCGAGTTATACCACTGAAACTTCAGTTCCGTGACACAGCCATTCCTTTTTAGCTCAAGCTGGTTTGAACTGGGTGTCTTCATCTTTATCGTCTCTGAGAAATAAGTGAGAAAATACTGGGAAAGTGTTGAACATGGAACCCCAGACAGAGTTGGCCAGGTCTCGTTTCCCAGGATACTTGGCAATGTGGCTAGACTCCAGGCTGACCCAGGTCCCAGCTGCCTGCCCACCCACCCCGGTCCCTGGTCCCTGGTCCCTGGTCCCCCTCTTCCTTACCCCAGGGCACTCTGGGACCGTGGCACCATGGCCACCTGCAACTGGGATGCGCTTCAGCCTGCCCTGCCCCCACCCCAGTGCCAGACAATTTAGGTTTATTCTGAAGTCCTGGATACGCTTAATTCTGCGTCCCACCTAACATTTTGTTGTGGACATTGTTAACCTTAAAAATAGAACTGCTGGGTATCTTACCAACAAAAGTGGTTTTATTCAAGAATAGCAGAGTATCCAGGACAAACAAGCCGTGACCAAAGCCATGGACAAGTCCAGAGAACAAAAAAGACGAACTTTCTTGGGGAAGGGGGGGTTGGGAAGCCTGTTCTGAACAAAAGTCCATTGGACTCAACTGGGGGTTTGAAGTTTGGTGACTTTTCATTGGCTGATTTGTGGCCGTCTCTCATTGGCTGGGCCGTTGCTGGGGCAGAAGGAAGGTCTTCCTCCTACTTGGATAATTAAGCAGCATCCACCCTATGAGGTCCCTCTCTTCCTGTTGGATTTGCCATTGAGAAGGCAGGTAGAGCCTGAGAGCCTCCCCTGCCAGCCTTCGGACTCCATGCAAAACCAGATTTCCTTTTATTAACTGTCGTATTTTCCCGCATCATTAATATTTTGTAAGCCTCACTTCTAACGTCTAACAATCCAAAATGAGGGTTTCCCGTAGTTTGTCTGACATTTGGTCCGACATTGAGGCTGTCTCCCATTTTCTACTCTATAGGTTGTGCTGTAAAAGCGAATTTGTACACAGAATCTTGACTGCATCCTAGGTGACTTTCCTGAGATGGATTTCTAGAAGAACGGCCAGATGGCGGACATTTTTAGAGGTCCTGATAGCTGCCGAGATGCTCAGTTATGAAGCAGCATCTGCACACCCCACTGCGCTCCTCACCCATCTTCATGGTTTAAAATTCTATTAATTCAGTGCCGTGGGCCAGGTGCTGGAGTAAGCGTTCTCCGCGCCTGTTCTCAGTTATATATAACAACTCTATTGCATAAGATTATTACCAGTGTTAGAGATGAAGAAACGGAGGTTCAAAGAAGGTTTGCAACTTGCCAAAGGCAACAGGGCTAGAAAAGATAGAGACAGGGTGTGTTCGAGGTTTATCTGGCCCTGAATCCAATGCGGTGCCTCCACCATGGAACCCTCTTGGAAGGGAAGGGTCACTTCCTGCTGCAAGTCCCACCTGAAAATAATTCCCCCTGCTGGTGCCTGGATACTACTTGTGTGACAATATGAAATATCCTCCTAGAACCACATCCTCAGTTTTTTTAGGTCCTCTGTCATACAGACTGCTCCTTGAGAATACCAAGGTTGTTGCATTGAGGAGCCATTCTAAGCAAAGCACAGGTGCAGGTGCCCATGAAGAAAGGTGCTTTGTGGGACAAGAAACCCCATGACTGAAGTGTCTACTAGTCCAGGGTCTTCGAGATGCAAGTAACCCCCTTGGCCAACAAAGCAAAAGCCTGGGCACTGCTTACTATTCCCTCCCCACCGTCGGGTCCCTTCCTGGACCAAGGTCAGGGTGACAAAGGGAAGACCAGATGCGAAGCAGACCAATTTCACCGAACTCCCCCTCAGGACTGACTTTGCAATACCCACTCCTCTCTTTTGCCAGTTTAACTTCCTCAGTCCCGCTCCCTTCTGCCCACAAAAGTTTTTTATACACCTCCTCAGAGCTTCTTTCTATATGCTGAATTGGATGCTGCCTGATTCGAATTGATTTTTTGCTCCGACCCTTAAAATGTTAAATATGCCTCAGTTTGTCTTTCAATAGCTGTCAGGTAACTTCCGCAAGATGTTACAGACTTGTGAATCTAGGTACAAAGGGACTCTTTTTTTATTCCGCTTCAAAGAGCTGGTGTGAGCTCCAGCCCTCTGTTCTGGGCACTCTTTCTTGAGGGATGGGAGGTGGTGCCTTTCCCAGCCCCCTCCCCATGTCCCTGCAGGGGCTGTTCACAGAAGTTATGCCTGAGTTTCCTCTCCAGCATGAAAATCCCTAGAGAACAGCCTTGGGAGTCTGTGGTTCCACGCCTCTGTCTGGGATGGCGCCCAGGGTCTCCAGGGGACAGAGGACGGGACTCCCTACAGTGCTGCTGTATTTATTTTAGAGGGCCAGCTGTTGGTGCCAAGTGACCCCCTGATACTGTGCTCTCTTCTGGGGTGAAGACCACATGGTGGGGGGGCTTTAGTCTTCAGGACCTCCTCCCGGTGCCTGTTCCTTTCTGAGATCTTTTCCCCTCCTTTTTCACGCAGGCACCCAACCTCCGCCCTTCTCCTGAGTCAGCTGAGTGTCTGTGGCAACTGGCTGAGGGCCCACCGCTTGCTCTGGGCACCGATGGACGGTTTTGAGTAAATGGAAAAGGGGGAGCAGGGTAAGAAGACGGGGGGCGCCCTCCCCATCTTGCCTCTTTGCTGAAGTGGCTGGAGACTCCCAGCCAGTGGATCAGAATGTCCTCGGGGGACCGGGGGTCCCTGGTGGCCGGTGCGGAGCCCACATCTGGGGCAGCGCGACTGTGCGCTGGAGGGCTCCCAGCCTCCATTTCCATCTGGGTAAAATAGGTGCAATAATAATAATTACATCATGACATACACGTAATGGACTAATTACATGATAGTACGTTCGTGTGATTATAGGGACTAGGTGCTGCCCAGTTGCGGGGTGGCCTCCGTGAAGCTGGCCCTTCTCTAGCAGGTGCCACAGCCTCAGGGCAGCAGTTAAGGAGGGCAGATGGATGTGAGGTCAGGGGAGGCAGGGAAAACAAGGATGTTCGGAGCCCAGAGGACAAGGCCAAACAGCCCCGGGCGGGAGCAGCAGAGGCCGAAGGAGGCACTGAGGCCGGGCCAGCCTGGGGACCCCCACAGGAGCAGCCTGGGGCGTGAGCTGCAGGCGCCCAGGGCTCCCCTCCGATCTCCCGGAAGCGAGGGAACATGGCTGCCACTTCACTCCTCCTTCAAAATCTCAGGCAAAACATCTCCAGGGGCCCCGGGAGCTATGGAGGGAAAGGGGAACACTCCCATTGCACACACGCCCACCATCCTCGGGCCACCGATACCACGGCTTTGCCCTGGTGGACCAGAATGACCAGAGGCGGGCCTTTCTGCCCCGGGTGGGGCCCTGCTCTCCAGTCTGGGTGGCCCCTTTCCTAGAGACGGATTTCTTTTAGAGACATCATAGGGCGACCCCCACCCTACAGCCTCACTGGGACCACACTGGGCGACCCCCACCCACAGCCTCACTGGGACCACACTGGGCAACCCCAACAGATCTCCGTAACTCGTAATCTCGGGCAGCTGGGAACGGGGCCACGGCACCCAGGCGTCCTCTCCATGAGCCTCAAGACTCACCCCCCCCCCCCCGAGCTGGGTGCCAGCCTGCTCTGTGTCTGCACAACTCGGTGGGACCACAGATGGTACTTACTTCTCAGGTACATGCAGATGGTGAATTAGCACCCGCCTTCCCGTCAGTACGTTGCCCGTAGTGTTCCAGGTACGGAAGGAGTAGCCATGTGAGGGTATAGACGGAAAGCCCTGGAAGAAAGATGCTAGACTTTTCTGCTCTCCGGTCTATTTTTACTGTACCATGTTTTTCGATGAGCATATATTACTTTCAAAATTAAAAAATATATTTATTTTTATAATAGTTTATTGTCAAATTGGTTTCCATATGACACCCAGTGCTTCTCCCCACAAGTGCCCCCCTCCATGACCATCACCCCCTTCCCCCCTCTCCCTCCCCCTTCAGCCCTTGGTTTGTTTTAAGTATTCAATAGTCTCCCATGATTTGTGTCCCTCTCTCTCCCCAACTCTCTTTCCCCCTTCCCCTCCCTCTGGTTCTCTGTTAGGTTTCTCCTGTTAGACCTATGAGTGCAAACATATGGTATCTGTCCTTCTCCACCTGACTTATTTCACTCAGCATAACACCCTCGAGGTCCATCCACGTTGCTACAAATGGCCAGATTTCGTTCTTCCTCATTGCCATGTAAAACTCCATTATGTATATAAACCACATCGTCTTGATCCATTCATCAGGTGATGGACATTTAGGCTCTTCCCATGATGTGACTATTGTAGAAAGAGCCGCAATGAACATTGGGGTACATGTGCCCCTATGCATCAGCACTTCTGTATCCCTTGGGTAAATCCCCAGCAGTGCTATTGCTGGATCATAAGGGAGTTCCATGGATAGTTTTTTGAGGAATCTCCACACTGTTTTCCAGAGCGGCTGCACCAGTTTACATTCCCACCAACAGTGTAGGAGGGTGCCCGTCTCTCCACATCCTCGCCAGCATCTGTAGTCTCTTGATTTGTTCATTTTAGCCACTCTGACCGGGGTTAGGTGGTATCTCCGTGTGGTTTTGATTTGCATTTCCCTGATGATGAGTGACGCTGTATTTGTAATGCAATCAGGCTTCCGCTCACCCCCCTAGTCCACTCGGAGCAGATAAATGTACTTAACCCTCGAAGCCCCGTTCAGGGAGAGCTTGGGGCAGGGCTGGGGCACGTGCTGAGCAGCCTGCCCGGCACTGTGGGAACACAGAGTAACCAGGCAATGAGGCCACATCTTGGCCTTGCAGACTCCAGGGGCGTTCCCGGGGCATGAAACTACCAGAAGGTTGAGCCATCAATCTCTGGCCTGATCGTTTGCGGATCGTCTTCAGAGACCTCAGGGTAGGGAGCTGGGCCCAGCATCCTCATGCAGGTGAGGTTAGCAGAGGTGAGGGAGAGTGGCTTCCCCCCTTCAAGAAGCAAAGATCCCAGGTGCCCGGTGTATGGCCCCCGCCAGGGCCACTCCCAGAGAAGCCGAGTTCCAGCCCGGCTCGGACTGTTTCGAAGGCGTGAAGGCTGTGAGAACGCCTCACGGGGAGAGGCCCTAACCAAGGCGCAGGCCAACCAGCCAAGGGAGCCCAGGGTCTGATCCAGCTTCTCCAAGGCCTTTCGATTCCAAATCGCTTCGTCAGAGAGCAGGGCTCAAGCCCCTCACAGCATGGTGCACGGACAGGACAGGTGGATGTGCATCGGGGCCGCCAGGCCCAAACTTGGGTGTCCCCGAGCTCGGGGCAAATACCCAAGAAGGCTGATGATTTGATACCTTCCGACTGATATTCCTGATGGACACTGGTGTGCTGAGTGCAGGAAATGCACCCACACCTCCCGCACCGTGTGCAAAGCCGACCTCGCTGCAGGAGATTTCCCCGCCCAGGCAATGCCTGCGGGGTCCCCCGTTTCTCTCCACCCCCCAAACCCAAGCTTACGTGTTGCCAATTCAGCTTATTTTCTGTGACGCTGTTTGCCCTCTCGGTAGTGGCCTGGGCAGTTGCCCGCTGGCCGTTCCCACATCGGCTCGGCCCGCTTTCTGCCAGGAGGAAGCACCGCCCCCCACCACCCAGCCTCCAGGCCCAACTCCCCTCTTGTTTGTTTTTTAATGTTTGTTTATTTTTCAGAAGAGACAGCCTGAGCAGGGGAGGAGCAGAGAGAGAGGGAGACACAGAATCTGCAGCAGGCTCCGGGCTCCAAGCTGTCAGCACAGAGCCCGATGCAGAGCTTGAACTCACAAACCGACAAGATCATGACCTGAGCTGAAATCAAGACGCTTAACCAACTCAGCCGTCCAGGTGCCCCCTGATTCCCCCTCTTCTTTGCCAGTCACATTCCTGGGAGGGTAAGGGACTCATTTGTTTCTTTTTTTTTAATTTTTAATGTTTTTATTTAATTTTGAGAGACAGAGAGAGACAGCGCAAGAAGGGGAGGGTCAGAGAGAGAGGGAGACACAGAATCCAAAGCAGGCTCAGAGCCTGACGTGGGACTCGAATCCGTGAACCGTGAGATCATGACCTGAGCCGAAGCCAGACACCTAACCGACTGAGCCATCCAGGCGCCCCTATTTCTTTTTTAATGTTTATTTATTTTGAAAGAGAGACAGGGAGAGAGAGCATGATGGGTGGGGGGAAGGGTTAGAGAGAGATAGAGAGAGAATCCCAAGCGGGGCTCTGTGCTGCAGAGCCGGACACAGGACTCGACCTCATGAACTGTGAGATCATGACCGGAGGTGAAATCAAGAGTTGGACACCCAACCGACAGAGCCACCCCAGGGCGTCCTACAAGCACCTCTTCTGGGGCAGCTGGGTGGCTCTAATGCATCCAACCTTTGGTCAGGTGTCCCCCTCCCTGCGATCTTGAGGGGCCATCATCTTCTCCTACTCCTGCCCTCTGGCCCCTGCCACTGTTCCTGGCCCCATAAGCTCCCTGCAAACCCAGACTGATGTTGAAATTGCTGTTCGATCGCTGAACTTACTCCGCCTCAAGGTTTTCTTGGCAGTTTTCTGTAGAGTGATCCAAGACACCCAGCTGGGGAGGGGCCAGGCACATCGGAAACCGCCTCTCCTGCCTCCTTGGAAGGCCTCGCGGACTGACTCTCCGGGTTTCCTTCATGTGCGTATATTTAGGGGAGCAAACTGCTGTGCTGGAATAAACATGCAGCGCCTTGTGAACATCAATGCCGTGAGCACAATAAATCATTGGAAACAAGAGGTCCCTCCCTCGGTGGAGAACGGGCACAGCAGTCTGAGCACTTTCGAAAAGGCAGGGACATCAATAAGCCACCGTCAGAGCCGAGGGAGGAAATCAAAGCCTGTCCTGTCGAGGGTCCTCTTTAATTGATGCGCCGCATTCATGACATCGGGCTGTGCTGGACGCAGACCGTACAGACGTGGGGACCCCGCGCGTGGAAGGTCATGCGGTCACGTGGCCAGTGATGTCAGAGCCAGGACAGGCACGCAAGGGGCGCCCCCGGGATCAAAACTGCAGCGGCAGCAGCGCGCATCCCGCCCGCACTGACCCCAAACCTGTGGCTTGCTCGGTGTCCCTCCGAGAGCCAGAAGCCCATTCTGCGTTGTGCGCTTGACTACGAACAACTAACGGGAGCTGCCTGGCCCCTGGGGGCCCTCTCAAGAATCAAGCTCAGGGGGCGCCTGGGTAGCTCAGTCGGTTGAGAGTCTGGCTTCCGCTCAGGTCATGATCTCGCAGTTCATGAGTTCGAGCCCCACGTCGGGCTCTGTGCTGACAGCTCAGAGCCTGGACCCTGCTTCAGATTCTGTGTCTCCCCCTCTCTCTCTGACCCTCCCCTGTTCACGCTGTCTCTCTCTCTCTCTCAAAAATAAATAAAACATTAGAAAAAAAAGAATCGAGCTCAGCCTCGATTCAGACAAGGTTTGCGGAATTATGGGTTCTGAGCTCCTGACGCTGAGAGCAGGTCCGCATCCGACACGCGGTCCTAACTGCATGGTCTGACCTCGTCCGAGGAAAACATCTCTCCACAGTTGTCCTTGATGGAGTCATTCGGTGCTTGGGGGGCAGCGCCTCCTTCTCATCACTGACCAAAATTTCCGGATTTGGTCATCAAAATTTGGATCCGAGGGTTCTCAACCAAGGCACTTAGCAAGTCTTACAAAGACACATGTGGGGGACACCCCCCAAGTGCACTCAGCGTAGGTGCCGTAAAGGCTCCCAAGTGTCTTGAGAATGTTCCAGAGACTGAGGCCCACAGGATCACAGAGGGACAGAGCGCCTCTGATGTCCTATGCAGTTGTCCTCAGTCACTGGCCAGAATCTCAGCTTTCTCGTCTGCAAAATAGATATAAGAAATCCTGTGCCTACACTGACCATGAACGTCTGCCCGAGACACAGGCTCCCACACTAGAGCCCTTACCCAGCTGCCGGCTGCAGATAGTATTTAATTTATGTATCATGCCCCGATGACACCCGGAGACTGAGGACCATCATCTCCTTTGATCATTTTTCTAAATGTATCTCCCTCATCATGTTGAGTGGCTATGCCATTAGCACATGAGGGTTTGGGTCTAAAAGAAAGCAGACACAAACCAACGTTCTTCGCTCTGATTTCTGACTCCAGAAAGAGCACTGGGTTGGAAGTCCCATGAACTGGGTTCAAGTTCAGCTCCTGCTAAGGGAGTCATTGATTAAGTCCCAGCCCTCTAGTGTTACTTTGGGTCTTCTGGCTCTGAAATTCAAAGTCTGTAGTTTCACAAGTAAGTTCTTATAGGGTCGAGAAAGTCACATGTATTTCCCAATTCTCTCATCTTGGACTCCATCTGCCCATGGATCCTTTATTCAAACTCAGAGTTGAGGTGGGGACCCGAGGCAGAGGTCAGATTCTCCAGAGACTCGGACACCCCGGGAGGCCTTCCCGGGCTCCCTCCAGCCCCACAACCCCAGCCACACTCCCTCTCCGGCCACAAGCCGGAATGAAAAGACCCCTAGGCTTTAAGGGACAGCCTCAGAAATAGCAACCCACTTCTCAATCCAGACTGTGAATTGCTTTGGGAGCAATCTGCTAGCAAAGCAAACCTTTCCCATTTTTTACCTGTCCAAGCACATTCTTCCGGGTCAAGAGGGAACAATGGGAATTCAGCTGTCCCCTCACTTGGGCCATGGAGCAATTCACACAGGAATTCACGGTGGCCTCTACACGCAGGGGTCTGCCCAAGGCGATGGGGAGGCCTGTTGCAGGGACGTCCCCAAGTCTCCCTGACTGACCCCAGTCACCCACACAGCAAGGTGCACCTGTGCAGATCAGGGGGCACTGGGGCCCAAGGGCTGCCCCAGCCTGGACCTGTGGTCAGCCCGTCGCTGCCGGGCACCCGTCACCTAGACACGGTGTGCTGACCACTGAGTGTATTTCAGGGAACCACCTAGGACCGCCCTCACTCAGGACCGCTCAGCCCTGTTTGAGCCCACGCCCCCCTGCCCCCGCCTCTGGTGGGACCCCGTCCCTTGCTCAGCCCCAGGGCGCTAACTCCAGCAGCGGAGAGCTGGCTCTCCCCTCAGTCCCTGTCTTGGGACGATATACTGCAATCCAAACTAGCCTCGAATGAGTTGCTGCTGGGTGCCGGCCTCCAAGCCACGTATAGAAGGTGGGCCCAAATCAGGTGACCTTGAATGAGCCACCAGAGGCCCACCAAAATGCATTCAGACCATTTTTTTCTTTTTTCTTTTTCAAGTGTATTTATTTATTTTGAGAGAGAGAGAGAGGGAGAGAGAGAGAGAATCCCAAGCGGGCTCAGCACTGTCAGCACAGAGCCCAACGTGGGGCTCGAACTCACGAACCGGGAGATCATGCCCTGAGTTGACATCAAAAGCCAGATGCTTAACCGACTGGGCCCCCCAGGCGCCCTGCATCCAGAACACTGTTCAGCAAACAAGCTGCTGCTGTTGCAAGAGTAGCCGCAGCTCCAGAAGGATCTAGAAAGACTCTCAGCTGCCACTACTGCGCATGGGTGGGTGTCCCTGCACAGAAGTGGGTCCCCTTCCCAGGAAGTGCCAGGGCCCTCCCCTGAGGCCAATCTTCATGCTCCCAATCAGCACGTGTACTGGAATCTCCCTCACCTCCCCCACCGAGCGCACTGGGTGCCTGAAGCCTGGTGGGCAGTGAGGCCACGTGGAGTGGTGGCAAGAGGTCACGTGAACCGTGGCTCCTGACGGAGCTGCAGTCCAGTCTCTGTGGAGCTTTCCAACGTCGCCTGCCCAGGCCCCACCCTCCCCCAGAAGGCAGACTCCTGGAGAAAGTCCCAGCCGCCGCATGCTGTGACTTTGGATAAATCAGTTAACCTCCTGGAGCCTCGGTTTTCCCACCTGCGCAATGGGAACAATAGCAGACCCATCCTGCTATGAGATGAAAGCAGCTGGGGCTTTACAACCTTCTCAGGACGGGGCACGTGGAGAATAGGAAATACTTGCCCAGGGCACCGAGTAAAGGAACACACTGCTTGTGGGGTCCGTCCTGCCCTGGAGCCCCACCTGATCGCCCCAGAGCTAGAGGGGTCCCCAGCTCAGCCCCTGTTCCCCAGGACGCTGAGGGGAGCAGTGTGGAAGGCCTGGCCCTCACAGAGCACCAGGCATATGTCCCCTACTTAGGGCTGGGCTTTGTCCCCTCATCAGGAGGGACTGGGACAGTGCTGCCACTCTGTAACAAGCCCCCTGCGGGGCTCTGGAGCAGCTGGTCTGCTGGGCCAGGCTTGGACTTTCAGCCCCCACTGGTCAGAGCCACCCCAGTGGGGCCGCCAGCTTCCTCCGCCCAGCCCACCCTTTCCTGCAGCCCACCCAGGGCCAGGGTCCTCCCCACCTCATTAGCAGGCAAACCCCGTCCTGGGACGGCTGAATGGGTCCCTTCTGCTCCAAGGGCACTCCTCACAGTGTCCCTTTGTAGCCGGCCGCCATCCCAACGGGGCCAGACTGGGTCCTCAGCTGTTTACCCTCCTTGCAATTTTGACTTCGCCTCCCGGCTCGCACCTTCAAAGCTGCAATCAGGGCCGAGCGGGGGCTCCCGGGGGGTGTGTTTTCCTCTGGCAAAGTGGCTGGCCACGGGCGGGGCTGGGGCTGGCTGCCACAGAGGTGCCTCGGGCTGGCTGTGACCCAAACAAACACACTCAGGGAGGGGAGAAGCAGTCAAGGCCAGGCTGGAGGAGAGACTAAGTTTTGGCAAATGGGGCCAAGCACTGCCCTGTAGCCCAATGCGCCCCACATCCAAGGACGCGGAGCTCCCCGCCCTTGAGGAAGAGCAGCCTAAGAGGGCTCCACGAGGCAGACATTTCTCCAAACCACAGGAGAGAGCCCCTGGCTACACCCAAGGGCAAAATACCAGAACCTCTCCAGAGAGGCCTGTGCTCCAGGTGGACAGGGGTGGGGTGGGGTCACGGAGGCTCAGACTCAAGCAGCAGAAACAGGCGAAGGGCATAGAAGCCATGGGTGGAAGCCCCTTCCCCACCCGGCCTCTTAGAACAGGCTGGATCCAGCCCTACCTGGGCCCTGCTCACCAAACCAGCCCCAACCACTCTTGGGGTGGGGAACACAGGGTCACTGTTGTCAAGATCATAGGGTTTGGAGTTTCAGTAACTCCATAGCACAGACAGGGCCGTGTGGGGGCCAGACTCCATGAGGGTCAAGCCTCAACTCCTGAAGACCCTTGGAGCTGTCTGACCTCCCTGGGAAGGGGTCTGGGAACTACCAACTTTTCAGGGCTGCTATAGGGCTTAGAGAATCTAACGCATGAACTGGCCCTCAGCCAGGAAGGAAGGATAGGACCGTTATCACTATTCACTTGTTAGATTGAGACCCATGGGGAGAGGGACAGGTGGTAGGCAAGTGAATCTAGGATTAGGACCTCCAAGCTACCCAAGCCCAGGGTGTTCAGGTCCTGCCCAAAGTCCCCCCCCCCACCACCCCCAACAAACCACCAAAATCCCTCACTCTTGACACAGCCTCGTAGGAATGGGTCTGAGGCGGGTCCCTCCCCTACATTCCACTACCCTAGTGCCTCCTTGCCCAGTGCAGAGGCCCATGGGGTCCACGGCCAGACCCCAAGAGGCTTGTTCCCAGCAGGATTCCTGGGGCCATCCAGACCTGCAGAGTGCACCTGCGGAGCAGGACCCGGGGTACCTGCCTATTGATCAAGTCTTCAGGCCCTCCCGGTGCCCTGAGAACTTGAGAATTCCCAGACTAGGAGGTCAAGGGCAGAGGGCAGACAGATAGACCAAGAACCCAACGCTGCTCCCCACCCAGTACCTTGCTTCCATTTTCTAAATCAGGAAACTGGTCCAAGGCCAAAGCACTGGTGACTAGCCTCTAAGGATTCGAAAGCAAGCTGACCCCGCCCTCTCCCTGCAGCACCTGGCTCCTCCCCTCTTAGCTCCCCCGATCCCATTGAGGAAGAGAGCGGGAAGCCCGGGTCTGGGCCCCAGGCACTGGCCTTGCCCTTGGCACCCACACACCCAGGGCCTGCCAGACCTCGCTGTAACAGGACTGTCACTATCTCAGTGACCCACAACAAGACTGGCCAGCCACAGCCAGGCCAGCACCAGGTCCCGTACCCTGCCACTCACAGTACAACCCCCTTCCCCCAACCACCGGGACAGATATCACTACCCTGGCTGCACAGTGAGCCAGAGCGAGCGCACACACGCGCACACACACTCCGCAGCGGGACTCTCCACCCCAGCCCTCGACCCCTGCACAATCCGTGCTGGACCTCGCGCTGCGAATCCCTCCCATCGCATCTGGTTCTAGGAGGTAGTGGAGGGTGCCGGGAAGCTGCCTTTCCCACGGTGTCAGAGCGCCCCCTGCCCCCGGCCTGGTGGATGCACAGGCGGCCCTCGCTTGTCAAGTCCACCACAGAGCTCTTGATGTCACCATCCCCGGGCGGTGGGTGGCTCTCCAGCGGCTCGGGAGCCCGCCCCTCTGCACAGTGAACAAAAGGGGTCCAGAGGGGTGCAGCGAACAGCGTCTGGGCTCTGAGAGGGTGAAAGCGATTCGCAGACCCCCACAAGCCAGAAAGGCCGAGGGCTCAGGCCACGTGTAGGGGACCTTGGACAACAGCGCCCGTCTCTGCGGGGAGTGGCCGTGGGACCTTTGTTTCTACATTTTCGAACTTCCTACAAGAAACATATTTAATAATAAAACAACTTTTACAAGAGGACACTGGATTCGGCGCGCAGTCTCGAGGCCCGGGAGGATCGCCGCCGCCCCAGAACGTCGTCCTGCACCGCCGGGCTCTGCGGCGCGGGGACACAGAGGTCGCAGGAGCAGGCTCCGCCCCCGCCGCCCCAGGCCCCGCCCCGGCCTTCAGAGCCCCCGCCCCCAGCGCTAGCGCCCCGCGCCGCTCGGAGGTCGGGGCCTCAGGGAGCAAAACTTTGAGGACAGCGCCCCCTGCCGTCTGGAGGCGCCCTGGCCCTGGGCCCGCGAGCGGCTCTGGCCAAACCCCGCTCCTGGTTTTAAAGGTGTTGGGTCTTGGGGACCAGAGGCACCTCCTCACAGCCCTATCCTCTTCCCACAGCCGGAAGCCCCTTCTCCGCTGAAATGGGACTTCCCGTTATGATAGGAAAAGATAGGATTCGGTAGGCAGAGAGGGAAAGGATAGGCCCTGAGGTCCCTCGGTTGGGAAGAACGTTCTGGAACACTGTTGGGAGCATCTCAGCATAGTAAACTCCCTTACTGTGCAAGGTTCATCTTAATGTTAACACCACCTAATCCCTCAGGAATTTGATAAAACACCTAACTAAAAAGACCTAAGTAAAAATAAATAGTAAACTATAAAACACAGGATCCCTTCCCCCCCCCCAAGGAATGATATGGCCACAGACCGCACCCCCTACAGTGAAATCGGGCCAGTCAGGAGTGGACAGCCCAGCACGGAGAGTTATCAAGGCAATGAGGGTAGGACCTGAGAAGGAAGGAGGTGGGAGAAGAGGAGGGTGCTGACCAGAACCTTACTAAACAAGGACCCTTGCCTCTAGCCCTTCACTTTCGAATGCCCCTCTGTAAAGAGAACTTTTCTACTGCTCTTCCTTTCTGATCTGATATTCTAATATACCCGCTGCCCATTTTGTGACCCCCTCTTCATTCTCCAAAGTGGCAAGACAACAGTCCCGGGTACTGAGGCAGGCTTGTGGGGCGCCTGGGTGGGGCAGTCGGCTGAGCGTCCAGCTTCGGCTCAGGTCATGATCTCACAGTCCATGGGTTCGAGCCCCGCATCGGGCTCTGTGCTGACAGCTCAGAGTGTGGAGCCTGCTTCAGATTCTGTGTCTCCCTCTCCCTCTCTGCCCCTCCCCTGCTCCTTCTCTCTCTCAAAATAAAGACAGAAAAAAGAAATACTGGCTTGAGGGGCACCCAGGTGGCTCAGTCAGTTAAGCACCCAACTCTTGATTCGGCTCAGGTCACGATCTCACGTTTTGTAAGTTCGAGCCCCACCTTGGGCTCTGCCCTGGCAGTGCAGAGCCTGCTTGGGATCCTCTCTCTTCCTCTCTCTCTGCCCCTTTCCCACTCATGCTCTCTCTCTCTCAAAAAAAAAAAAAAAATGCTGGCTTCATTCAATCCCTCATTGCATATGGGACAGACAGGCAGTGACTTGCCAAAGGCCACAGAGGGAAGCACAAAGCAGACAGGACACCCACCACCCCTCCCGTCCCGCAGTTCAGGAAACCAGGAGGCCGCCCCAGTCTCCCGCCCCAGGCCCGCCACACCCGGGCACGTGCTCTCCCCTCCCCCGGCTCTGTGATCTAACACGATCAGCAGTGCACCCTTCCGTGGCTCTACAGTTGCTGGGCCAGAAGCAGACCCTCACCCAGGCTCCTCAGCCAGGTCTCCCTGGACAAGCGCCGCCGCTCTGTTGTCTACGGATTTCTTTTTCAATCACCCCCAGGAGTGGAGACTTCCAGGCCATTAACAATGACAGGGCTTGGCACTCAGGAGCCACCAAGTTAGTGCTTGGTGATAAAAGGGGAGGGGGAAGAGATTGGGGGCTGCTTAATCGTACAAGGTAGCATCTTTCATTTCCCATCGACCTCACCGGCCCGGGGGAAGGCCACCGACGTCAGAAGGCCCCCAGGCCCCCAGGGGCCCCATACACACAGACCTGGGAGCCGTACATAGTCCTGTCCAGTTCTGACCTCCCCCCCATGTATGTTCAGCCACCATCTGTTCTGCACTTGATATTGTGATGCAAATTAACAAGCCATATTAGCTCAGATATTTCATTAACGATTTGCGGGACTGGACCAGCGAATAGGGGGAAAAGATCTCATTTGCAAGTTAATCAAAATAAAGGCTGAGAGCTATAAAATTCCTCAGAGCCATTATATGTGCAGTCCTGAAATAGATTTTAAAAGAGTTTTTCCTAAGTGCACTAAGCTGCTTTTTTGTACATATTACTCATTTGAATGGCTCCTGCTGGTATTTTTAAGAATCCAACCCGCAAGTTAGACACAAATTGAAATGCTCTTACACACACTCAGGGCCGTTCAGCCATTCCTTAGGCAAGTGGAGGCAGTCTGTCCCCCAACCCCCCGAGGCTCTGGGGCACCTGGGGCTACTCCGTCCCTCCCTACAGAGCCTGCCCAGCCCACCCAGGGCTCCAGGCCCCCACCAAGTATTTTAAATAACGTAAGGCAAGTTTCTTTGCCCTAAGACTTAGATTTCTCATCTGTGAAATGGGAATGATTGTACCTGTTGGAAAACACATTTGTAATAGTGCTTGACACATACTGTTTAACAAATGCTATCTCTTAGGGGCGCCTGGGTGGCTCAGTCAGTTAAGTGTCCAACTTCGGCTCAGGTCATGATCTCATGGTTTGTGAGTTAGAGCCCCGCATCGGGCTCTGTGCTGACAGCTCAGAGCCTGGAGCCTGCTTCGGATTCTGTGTCTCCTCTCTCTGACCCTCCCCTGCTCATGTCTCTCAAAAATAAATAAACATTTAAAAAAAATTTTTAATGAATAAACATTAAAAAAATAAAAATAAATAAATGCTATCTCTTTGAACCACTGCCTCTCGTCTGGGGCTCGCGGTTCTAAGTATTTTTCAAGCAAATGAACTGACTAAAAAGTCCCATGAAGTCCTTCTTTCACCAGTGACCCCGTGCATTCCTGTGCCCAGCAGCGTACCTTGAATGAATGACACCTGCTTTCGAACTCAATATCCACCACACATCTACACTCAATACCCACTTTGCAAAGGCTACACGGCAGGACCCCCCACGGGATGCTCAGTTAAGCGTCTGACTTCAGCTCAGGTCATGATCCCACAGCCTGTGAGTTCGAGCCCCAGGTCGGGCTCTGTGCTGACAGCTCAGAGCCTGGAACCTGCTTCAGATTCTGTGTCTCTCTGCTCCTCCCCTACTCACACTCTGTCTCTCTCTGTCTCAAAAATAAATAAATGTTAAAAACAAAATTTTTTTTTAGATAAAAGTTCATCCCCATGGCGCCTGGCCGGCTCAGTTGGTAGAGCGCATGATTCTCAGTCTTGGGGTTGTAGGTTCAGCCCACGCCGGGTTAGAGATTACTTAAAAATAAAACCTTAAAAAAAAAAAAGAAAAGAAAAGTTTATTCCCTTTGACCCAGCAATCCACCTCTAGAGACCCACTCCAAAACCACAAACTGTATAAACATAGAGCAGCCACAGCAAACTTTGTTTGGAGTGAAAACCTGTAAACAACCTGAACGTTCCCCAATACGAGACTATAATATATCCACATGAGGCACCACAGAATGAAATAAGCTCATAATTACAGGCATACAAAAGCACCCAAAACACTATGTTCAAGGGGGGAAAGAAAGAAAACAAGTTCCGTGTATGCTTCTTAAGGGTCCTTTAATAAAAACGGTGAATACCAGCACATCAGCACAGGAAACACAATTATTTTGAAAGAGGAAAAAGGAATATAACAAAAGACTTTCTTTTAATAATTTCTAAACGTTTCTAGATATCACCCTGGAAGCTGAAATGCTCTTAGAAAGCACAGGAAATGCAGCGAGGGGGGCGCTCCGGAGCCGCTTACCGCGTCGGGGCGTGAGGGACAGGCCTGGGCAACGCACCCCCGTCCCGCCCCACACGCTTTAGATACAAGCTGTGCTGTCAATCTACTGAAGAAAAACTGAAAATAAAAATTTTTTAACAAATTGTATCACTTAAAACATAATTTGGGAATGTTAAACGTTATTAATTCTTAGTTAAAAGTGACGTTCACAGGGCACATCTTGGTGTTGGCCAGTATGAAGTTTCCTTGAATCCAGTATTTTATCTAAGCTTAACCATTAAGCCTTCCCAGAACTCAAGGCTTGTAATTTAACTTTTTAAGGTTAAGCAAGTCTTCCATGTAATACCCCGTACAGCTTTTTCAAATATAAAACATTTGTATCGGTAAGGAAGCCATAAACACACATAAATTATACTGAAGGGCTTGACTAAGAGGCTCTCTAGAGATGTGTCTCACCTTCGAAGGCACACACGCACACTAACTTGGTCGCATACAGATGCCAGTACATTCTTAGTCACGTTACATGACAGACCTCGTGTTTATGAACGTTGCTCTGTTATGCATGGACGGGAAAAAAAGCGTATGAAGAAAAAAGTCCTCAAAGCCCCCGGGGAGTGGAGCGTGCCCTCGGGAAGCACGGGACCGCGACAGGACGTGGGGGACGGCCCTCTCCAGCGGCCCCGGGCGGCACGGGAACATCACACCCTCAGAAAGACAGGATGGTCTTGGTGATGATTTCCAGGGACTCTTGAATTTCATCCTCCTTGATCACAAGCGGGGGTGCAAACCGGATGATGTCGCCGTGGGTTGGCTTGGCCAGAAGCCCGTTATCTCGGAGCCGCAGGCACACCTTCCACGCATCGTAATCTAAAGGAAAATGGCCAAGCACGCACGCTGATCAAAGACGACGGACGGTTAGCACGCTGCCTGGCGGAACCCGGAATGCGGCCCCGCTAACGAAAGACGGCGTGGAGCTGCAAGCTTGCTTGGCTCTACTTCTTAAGAATGAAGTTATTTCTCAACAAGTGCGTAGCTACATCTGAGCTGTGTGATTAGACACACGGGTTTCGTGGGGTTTTCAAAAATGAAAAAGACCAAGCAAAAAAATTCTGTGCCAAAGGCTGTTGTATTAAGTATGAGGAACCAATGCAAAAAGAATGTGGGTGGGACGCAGGGAAGTTAACGGCATGGAAGGAACACTAGCCAACCCCCCGCGAAGGCTGCGCACTCCACCAACTGGAGCGCTTCCGGAGCCCGGGGGAGGAGGAGACTTCCCCACGCTGTGGCAGGACGCCCAAGCCCGGCCGCACACGGGAGTCACAGAAACGGGCACTGCCAATGCCTGGGCGCCACCCAGACCCATCAGATCAGAATCTCCGGGGGAGGTAACCTTGGCTTCATTCTTTAAACAGTTCCTCAGGTGATTCTAAGCTGTTGCCACGGCTGGGATCACCGCTTTAAAAGGAAGGGGGAGCGCAGGAGGCTCCGGCGAGGAGCCTCTGAGGGCTATTGCCAGTGAGACACCACACGCTCAGTTAGGTGGCCGTGGGGGCCAGTTTATCACCATCATCACTGTCACGGTCATTACTGCTGCTCCTGCTACCTGTACTGAAGCACGAAGTATGGGAGCGGGGCGGGGAAATAGCAAAGAGGAAACCTTCCAGGAAAGTGCTCGGTACAGACTAACAGAAAGGAACTGGAAATCTCCAAGTACTGCAGAACTAACCCGCGGCACGGGGCGCCTGGGGGGCTCAGTCAGATAAGCTTCCGACTCGGCTCAGGTCATGATCTCAGGGTTCATGAGTCTGAGCCCTAAGTCAGGCTCTGTGCTGGCAGCTCGGAGCCTGGAGCCTGCTTCCGATTCTGTGTCTCCCTCTCTCTCGGCCCCTCCCCCGTTCATATTCTGTCTCTCTCTCTCTCTCTCTCAAAAATAAACATTTAAAAAAAAAAAGAGCCAACCCAAGGCAGAGTAGCAAATGACATAAGGGAACAAAAACAGGTCAAAGCAGTTAAATCCTTCCTGTAGGAAAGGGCCCTCGTCCCAAAGCTGCCAACATGAAGCAGGTGATATTCTGCCTAACAGACCGGGTCACGAGCTCGAACAGGGGAGCCCAGCAACCAGACAAAATCCCCCGGGTTTTCTTTCCTCCTATGCAAGTCACATCTTGAGTGAGACGTTTGTGTCCGTACCTTCGGTTTCTCGAATGACAATAGCATTTAATAACCCTTTGCCCCTGACAGCGGTGACAACGTCCGAGGGCAGCTTCATGAGCTCGTTCCTCAGGAGGACACCCATTTTTTCTGCATTTTCAGCAAGGTTTTCTTCTTCCAAAACCTGTGTTTGGACAGAAATTTCACAAATGCTAAGATTACGTTTTATGTTGTTCTTTAGAAGAGAACATGGACTGTCAGCAAAGGAAGAGCACGATCAGAGAAAACCCGGCTAACTTTTCATTTCTATTTTCCAAAGCCTATGCTGGTTTAATAGCTAATTAAACATTTACAAGCTCAGATAGAGCCTTGCTTTAGTCATGAATCCGTGACTCTGATTTTATGGCAAAATAAGAAATAAAATTTCTTTAATGCAACTGCCTGGTATCTTTTCTTAGTTGAATAAATCAACGGACTAAGTATACTTTAATTTTTAAACTACAATCTTTTTCTTTTTGCCCTAAAAAGTCCATCCCTGAGGCGCCTGGGTGGCTCAGTAGATTAAGCGTCTGGCTTTGGCTCAGGTCATGATCTCACGGTTTGTGGGTTTGAGCCGCGCGTCGGGCTCTGTGCTGACAGCTCAGAGCCTGGGAGCCTGCTTCAGATTCTGTGTCTCCCTCTCTCTCTGACCCTCCCCTGCTCACGCTGTCTCTCTCTCTCTCTCAAAAATAAATAAAAAACATAAAGAAAAAAAAAGTCCGTCCTTAGAGATCATATAATTTTACGCCTGTAACAGGCACATAAGGAAGAAGTCAAAAAGTGGTCAAATCTACAGTCAGTCAATCAACCTTGCAGGCCAGGCAAGGGCTCTGCAAAGCCACCCAGGGCCTACGGGCCCAAAGCCCCAGGGGACTGCAACTCAGAGGCTCCCCGTCCACTACCCGCGGGAAAATGACTGAGCGCCTCGCCCCAATAACCCTTCCTCTGCACTCCACGCTCTGTAATACTTGGCAACCTTATGTATGACACGTCACACCGACGGGCCACTTGGACACGACCTCCACAAACGGATGCCACCCGCCTGACCAGCCCTCACCTCCAGGGCCGCGATGGCCACGCGGCAGCCCAGCGGATTGCCCCCGTAGGTGGACCCGTGCTCTCCCGGTTTAATGGTCAGCATGACCTCGTCGTCACACAACACCGCCGACACCTGAGAGACAGAATTCGGTACCGACCAAGTCATTTCCCAGACCAACTACTCCTGTTCTCAGCACGGCAGGAACACAAGCGCTTATGAAGCGGATATGAAAGTGGACAGAAAGCAGCCCCAAACAAGAGCTACGCCTCCTTCCTCATAACTAGCGATGCCAACGTGGCGATACCCTCAGCACAGCGTGAGCACGTCAGGGCACTCCGATGGCACAGAAAGAGCGGCTTCTGCAACGATGTACTTCAGAATTCTTTCCACTTTCACGGTAAGATGCTTGCTTTAACGGCTTACACAACAGCGTTCTGAGCTATGTTCAGAGCCCTCCACCTTCAACCCAGCACCAATTACCGGCTCTGAATGGCAAACTTAAGGACAAAACATTTTTTCCCAACCTCTACATTAATCGGTCACAGTTTTAGGCCATTAGTAAAGCTAGATTTCGGAACAATGGGAAAAAGCCCTAGGGGTCTCCAGGGGAACTTCTGGGGTAAAATATTTCTATCTGAAAGAAAGACCGTAGCAAATTCCGAGGCACACTCAACTCTGCAGGGGAACTAAACTAAGGGGGTCAACCTGTGGGACTCAGACTGTTTTTTTCACGTGTGCTGGGTGGCCTGGCGCACACGGAGGGTAACCAAACCCAGGGACAGGCGTTGCTGTCACCACCGGCTGACGTAAAAGTATCTTAAGGACAGATGTCATGAGAGTAAGGAATAGTGAGAGAGGCAGAGGACACAACTCACGGGGTATAAGCCGCCGGAAAGCGCCTTTCCAAGAAGGACTATATCAGGTCTGACGCCCTCATGATCGACAGCCAGCCACCTACCAGTTCTGGCCAATCCTGTCTGTATTTCGTCAGCAATAAACAGCACCTATGGGAAAACAACATAATATATTATCGATTTGTTTCCATAGGGAAGACGTGATCTCCTACGTTTCCCCACACAGATCTGTCGTTGTGACACGCCCTCAGATAAGTGGGTACGTCTTTAATTACTGACATAACTTCAACACCCTCCTGTGAAAAGCCCGGAGACGAGCAATCGCCTCCTGTGTCAGGCCGTCCCCAAGGGCCCGTTCTGCTGCAGAGTAGAAAGCGGGCACTTTGGGGCGGAGGGGGACAGAACTAATCTCTGGGGAAAACTTAATTCACTTGCTTCCTCCAAACAGTTATTTAACATTTCCTTAAGTCTGTACTAGCGTGGTGAGGAGAGGAGAGGGCCAGGACCAAGGGCCCGGGGAGGAGCACAGCACAGACCGCCGGCGTGCCTAGAAGGAGCCGCAGTTGGGGCCAGGGAGTCTGCGGCTCTGCCTGGGCCCCGGCTTGGCCAGTAAAGAGTCAGCTTCCGGGCAGGCCGTGGGCAGGGAGCCCTAGGGGGCTTCAGAACGAGGTCCCCTGCCCCCAGCCCAGGCCTGAGCGAGGCAGGCGGGCGCCGGGTGCACAACCTGGTGCTGGGTGCAGAGCTCCCGCACGCCCATCATGTAGCCGGGGTCGGGGACGACCACGCCCGCCTCGCCCTGAATTGGTTCCACCATGAACGCGGCGACGTTGGGGTCCTGAAGAGCGCGCTGCAAAAGAATACGGATGTGCTTTAGTAACTTCCCGTTTAACCTATTTGGGAATCTGAAAACACAGGCTGCATGTTTTTTATGTTAAGTATGCAAATTAAGTCTCTACACTAACTTATACCCTGACTTCAAAGTATTAACATTTCTGACATCCAATTACCAAAATCTCCAAATACTTAATGCTCTAAGCAACTCTATCCTATATTTTCTGATACAGAGTTAAATGTACTATAAAAACTAAGACATTCATTTTAAATTAATTTCAGTCAATTAGTTTTAAAGATTAAAGACATTAGTTTTAAATATTTCAGTGAACCTTTTTATTTTACAAGTCATCTACTCATCATTTTATTTACTTATTTTTTTAAGTAATCTGTACACCCAACGTGGGGCTCAGACTCACAGCCCCGAGGATCAGGATTGCATGCTCCACCCACTAAGCCAGCCGGGCGCCCCTCCTCTCATAATGTGAAGCAGCTAGCTGAAAACGGAGTCATCTCATCTGAGGAAGTGATTAAACGCATACTATCCAAGTTACTAATGCAGGACACAAAGAGCACTTAGCTGGTTCTCAGGGTTAGACCAGGGCACCCAACTTCCCCACGCTGGAAACGAACTGACCACTACGGAGACAAGTCTGGAACCTGGACCCAAGTCAAGTTAGACTTATGTGTGATTCACACACCCAACGAGCGTAATTTCTATGTACTCTGCGCTGGAGCACCGCGGCGCGCGGGCAGTACCTCAAGGGCGGGCAGGTCATTATACGGGATGATTTCAAACCCTGGCATAAACGGTCCAAAACCTTCGTAACTGGTCGGGTCCGTGGAACTGGAGATAGCAGACAGCGTCCTACCCCAAAAGTTCCCCGCTGGAAAGGAGAAATAAACAGAGATGATTTCACACAAAATTCCAAATTTAATAAGTACTCCCCCCAAAAATTACCTTAAGAAGTTTGATTTTTTTTAAAAACAATGAGAGTTTGCTTTAGGGAGGCTCCAGGGAGCTTTCATTTGTTAAAATAAAACCTGACACTAACCACCGTGGCTCACAGGACCACCGAGGACCACTTCAGGCCCTCCTCCCCTGAATCTCCTGACTGCAAACTACAGACCCTGAGGACAAACACGGGTCTTTGCTTTCAGTAATCCCAAAGCCTAATAACTGAGGCATTTGGTACATTTTTCTAGACTCGGTGCATTTATGTTAGTGACAGAAGAAAAAGAATATCCTCTTTGGAGAATGAGTACGTCCCTTTTAAAGCCCCAATACTGCAGAACGAATTTTAAATTTCACTTGCAGAAAACATCTTCAGGCGATCTAAACACTTTCAATTCTGCCTTCCTTGGTATTATGATCCTGTATGAGCTAAATGACTGACATCGGCCTTTGTTCATGAACATCTCTTTACCCATTAACTTATTCCATTAATAAATTTGAGGCCTGCCCTATAGGTCAGGCACTGTGCTAAGGGCTGGGGACACAGTGGCCATCATGACCATGACGAGCCTCTTGCCCGCAAGCAGCCTCCGTAAATGCATGGGACAGTGTCAACCAGGCTAAATCCAAGCTGGGAAAGAGACGGTGCAGAATCACAGTGACGCTTGGGTGTCCTCCTACTTTTGTTCTAATGTTTTATTTATTTTTGAGAGAGAGAGTGCGTACGCAGGGAAGGGGCAGAGACATGGGGCGGCAGAGGGCCCAAAGCAGCCTTGAACTCACGAACTGACAGTTCATGTCCTGAATCAAGGTCAGATGCTCAACTGACTGAACCACCCAGACGCTCCAGTTTTTTGTGTTTTTTTGCTTTTTAACATCTTTCTTCCACCTCTACCAGCGCCAACTCAATTTAACCCAGTACCAAATTACTGTATTTTGGCTTCAAAGTATCTCTAAACTTGACTCCTACAAAGGCTCTCTCACCTACAAGTGATCCCCACTCGTCCACCAGCAATGGTGCACGGATCTGACCAGGCTTGTTTAAGAGAAGAGGCACCAGGGGCACCTGGAGGGCTCAGTGGGTTGTGAGGCCGACTTGGGCTCAGGTCATGATCTCAAGGTTCACGAGTTCGAGCCCCGTGCTGGGCTCGTGCTGACAGCTAGGAGCTGGAGCCTGCTTTGGATTCTTTCTCCCTGGCTCTCTGCCCCTTCCCCACTTGCACTCTGTCTTACTCTCTCAAAAATAAACATTACAAAAAAGAGAGAGAGAGAGAAAAGGCACCTGTCAGACCAGGAGCCTAACCGCTCTCCTCCAGGCCACCTAGGAGTCTCCTCCTCTGTGACTCACTCTGCAGGGGCAGGGGACCTGCAGCTGGGGACACTCAGCTGGGCCAGCCTTCTCGTCCCTCTACCGCACCAACTCACCAGCTGGCTTCAGCACTCAGGTGAAAACACCTCTGTACCTTTGGCTAACACGTTAGGGACTGGTCCAGTCTGTAGGAAGGATGGTCAGCAGGGATGCCCTGTCGTTTGCTGCCCCACAGCCACGGCACAAGATCCCAAAGTGCCGAGTCCCAGAGCTGAGCAGAGCTGTTCTTCTTCGGGAACAGTGATGTCACCCCAAATACCAACTACGCCTGGCCATCGGAGTCTTTAACAATTTCGACCAACATAGAATGAACTTTGACCACGTGCAGTGACAAATTTACCCGGACTTTATGTTTTTAAAAATTAAAATCAAAGCCTTAAAAAAAATCATACAGAGACAAAACCGGTGGTTACTAGAGAGGAGGTGGGGGTGTGAAATAGATACGGGGGCAGAGAGTACACTTATTTGATGAGCATCGAGTAACGCACAGAATTGCTGAGTCACTATATTATCCTAATATAACTAACAGAACCTGCACATTAATTATACTTCAATTTTTAACAAATGAGCAAAAGGTAAAATTAGTAATCATAAATAAGCAGACAGGGGCGCCTGGGTGGCTCAGTGGGTTGAGCATCTGACTTAGGCTCAGGTAGGTCATGACCTCTCAGTTTGTGACTTTGAGCTCAGAGCCTGGGGCCTGCTTCGATTCTGTCTCCCTCGCTCTCTGCCCCTCCCCCCGCTCACCCTCTGTCTCTCTCAGAGATAAACATTAACAACAATAATAATAAGTAGGGAGGCAGAAGGAAACTTCTGGCGGTGATGGAGAGGTTAGCGGCATAGACCGTGGTGCTGCTCTCAGGGGCCCACGCCGGTCTCCAAGCTCGTCAGGTTGTGTACATTAATTACATACACCTTTTTGTACGTCCAAAAGTAGAAGCAAAATGTAACTCAACAAATAAGATGCCAGTGTGGGCGGGGGGTGGAGGAGAGGAGGGTCAGGTCACGTCGTCTGAATCAGTATTCAGTACGGAAGCCATTCCTCTCAGCCGCTCCCAGAACTGTATCCAGGGCAACTCCAGTCCTCCCTTCCACTGGCTTCCGAGAACACGATCCAGCAGTGCATCCAATACCAAGATCCAAACTCCCTGCCACACCAAGGACATGGCCGCTCTAACATAACCAACCTCAACAGCCTGACACCAATGCCCGACCAGTAAGACCATCTAATTACTGAGAAAACTGCTATGAAAAAAATCAGAGAAGCATGGGGCTCCTGGGGGGCTCAGCCGGTCAGACATCCAACTTCGGCTCAGGTCATGATCTCACAGTTCATGGGTTCAAGCCCCGCGTGGGGCTCTGTGCTCACAGCTCAGAACCTGGAGCCTGCTTCAGATTCTGTGTCTCCCTCGCTCTCTGCCCCACTGCCCCCAACACGCGATCAGTCTCTCTCTCTCTCTCTCTCTCTCTCTCAAACAACAAAAAAGGAAAATGAAAAGAAAAATATCAGATAACCAGATGAGAAATAAACAAATCATATAGGCACTCACTTTAGGGAGTGAGGCATAGGAAGTTACTTAGCAAGAAAAATCCCATTTATGTAGAAATATTTGGAAATAATCCCAAAAGAAAAAAAATTCAATTTTTATGAAACATTCAACAAATAGTGTCTCATGGATGAGGTAAACACAGGACAAACATTCTATCAGTAAATTAAAACGGTAACAGCATCGTACGGTGACGTCACAGAGATTAATGCTGAATTTCACATACCTGCAAAAACCACCTTTGCCCTGTATTTTGGAACGCCCTTAACGGCATAGCCCCACCTACGAGCAAGTTTGCAGGCGGTCTCCCCAGCCTCCACTCCTATCAAGAGAAAAATTTTTTCAGTTAAAAAAAATATTTTAAAGTATCAAAAAGTAATAAGAGGACTTTCTTGGATATTTAATGGAAAAAAAAAGAAATATTTTACCTGTATTCATAGGAAGCACCTTGTGGTAGTTGAAAAGTTTCGTCACATACTCTTCGTACTCTCCGAGCACGTTATTATAGAAAGCCCGAGACGTTAAGGTCAGTTTGTCTGCCTGACTTTTCAGAGCGTTCACAATCTTGGGATGGCAATGTCCTTGGTTGACGGCACTGTAAGCACTCAGGAAGTCAAAATATTTCCTGCCTTCTACATCCCATACGTAAATACCTAAACACATAAAGAGAGTTATTTTAGAAAATCACTAAATTACAGCCAGTTCAAAGATGAAGGCTGCTGGCAAGCCTTCTGAACACTTAATCATGAACTCGAGTTAATACAGAAAGGTGGTGAAGGCAGGAACTAGGTCATGCATCCTAAGTTGGTTACAAACAATCTGGTTTACAAGGAAGTATATTTTATCTCTCCAGCTTGAAACTGCACATTTAACAGGAACCCTATAACGTGAAAAAGTGTATAAACTGTAGAGTGAAACCTCTACTCCTAGAAAACCAGGGTTTGGAATTTTAAGGCAGAAGTTATACGTAACCTAAAAATCACGATCAGTTGACTGTAACCACCAAGAGAATGGGAATATATATTTTCAAATCATGTATCTAACCGAGAAGGATCTAGTATCCAACAACCCAATTTAAAAATGGGCAAAGAACATGAATAGACATGTATCCAAAAAAGATAAACAAGGGGTGGCTGGGTGGCTCAGTCGCTTACGTGTCCAACTCTTGATTTTGGCTCAGGTCATGATCTCGTGGTTTGGGGTTGAGCCCCACATCGGGCTGCAGGGCCTTCCTGAGATTCTCTCTCTGCCCCTCCCCCTCCACTCACACACTCTCTCTCGAAACAGATAAACTTAAAAAAAAAAAGCACTATAATATTTTAGGAGCACATGGGGGCTCAGTCGGTTAAGCATCCGACTCTTGGTTTCAGCTTAGGTCATGATCTCAGAGTTTGTGAGTTCAGGCCCCGCACTGGGCTCTGGGCTATCAGTGCCGAGCCTGCTTCAGATCCTCTGTTCTCCTCTCTGTCTGCCCCTCCCGTGCTTGCGCTCACTTGCTCTCTCGCTCTCACTCTCTCTCAAAGACAAACAAGCATTTAAAATAAAAACTTTTTTTAACTAAAATAAAATAAAATGAAGGGCTCCTGGGTGGCTCAATCAGTTAAGCCTCTGACTTCAGGTCGTGATCTGACAGCTCTTGAGTTTGAGCCCTGCATCGGGCTGTGTGCTGACAGCTCAGAGTCTGGAGCCTGCTTCAGACTCTGTCTTTGTCTGTCTGTCTCTCTGTCTCTCTCTCTCAAATAAATACTAAAAACAAAATAAAATGGGAAATTTTAAGTTATATACATTAAAAAAATTTTTTTAGCTTGACTATAGATACTAAAACATACCGGGTTGCTTAGCAGCTAACTTTTACCATGTCGTCAATGTACTGTGTTACCGTTCGGCCCCCATGAGTGTCACCACCCTACATTTCAAACCTACAGCAAGAGCCGCTGAGATGTGGAACTAGCCCAAGCTGGCACACATGAACCAGAACTTGACCCTGAGGCACTCAGATTCCACAGTCCACAACCTGCTACCCCAAGAATATTTTTATAAACCAAACTGTTTCCAAATTTGTTATATAGATTGTTCAAAATCTAGATTATACTGCAGGTCTCAAATAAAATACAGCAGCTGATAAAAAGGTTTAATACTCATACATCATCTTCTGGCCCAAAGCTAAGTAATAAATTTTGGTTTTATTAAGTTAAGGCTGTTATTTCAAAATGTGGATTAAATCATCACTTGGCAACTAACAGTAATCATTCAGTCAGGCAGAGAATAATTCATGGATGCCAAAAGTGTGAGTGAAAGTTTGCAGAGTCTCAAATCATGTCCCCACAGGATATTTAAAAGGGAAAAATACTAACTTTGCAGTGAAGAAGGCTGGCAGACTCTACCTTACCAGCCAACTCCAAACTGTGGTTCACGCTACAGAATTATTGACCTGGACTCTTCAGAAACATCAAGGTCAAGGGAACAAAGACTGAAAACCGTTCTGGATTAAAGAAAACTACACAGACCTGGAAACTGAACATAACCCCTGATGGGAGATCTTCCTTTTGCTATAGGACAACAATGGAATCTGAATCAGGTCTGTAGATTAGAAAATGGTGTTGTATCCATGTTAATTTCCCAATCTTGACCATGACACTACCGTTATGTAAGACAAGGTCCTGCATTTCAGGAAAGACACACCAAGTATTTAAGTATAAAGAAGCATCACATGTCTGCAAGTGTAGCGCGTGTGGAGAGAAAGAGAAGATAAAGCAAAGGTGGTCACATGTGAGCACTCGAGAAATCTGGGAAAAGAGTAAAAGAAAATTCTGTGTACTACTGCTGCGACTTTTAAGCCTAAAGTTATGCCAAAATAAAACCTAAAGGAAAAAACAATAGCAATAGTCTAGTATTTGCTTATGTGCCTTCCAGTCCCTCCTGGCCAGGCCCACTGTGTCAAAGAGCAAATAGTGACTAAGCTCAGCACCTACCATGACAAGCACTCAGTAAATGCTGAGTTAACTAGATCTGTAATACAGAAATTAAAAGCATGCGGGAAAATGAATCCTGGGAACGTTTAAAAGCAATTTTTACAAAAGGTTTCAAGCGAAAGGGACGGGGGAGTTGGACTCATCCGAAATGTACCTTCTCCCCTCTCCAGGGCTACAGGTAAAGGATGATAATTGTGTGCACCATATTTAGACTCTCGCTCAAAAATGTAATCAGAAGACGGAGGGCCTTGGGTTGTCTTTTTGGCCGCAACAGACGTAGCAGAAGCCACTGAAGAGTGAACTCCGCGACGAAGCACAGCAACGGTCTGCAGACGAGCTAGTCTGGAAAACATCGCGCCTTTCCGGGAGGGGTGCCAGCCACCTGTCCGAGGAGGAGAGAAGGCAGTGAGAGGAAGAATCTTCCCGGAGGCCCTGTGCGTGAGCTCATCACACGCTGAGCATTTACCACAGTCACCAAAGCATAAGACAATGAGGGAGGGGCGCCTGGGGGGCTCCGTCCGTTAAGTGTCCGACTTTGGCTCAAGTCATGATCTCGCGGTTTGTGAGTTCGAGCCCCACATTGGGCTCTGTGCTGACAGCTCAGTGCCTGGAGCCTGTCTTCACATTCTGTGTCTCCCTTTCTCTCTGCCCCTCCCCAGCCTGTGCTCTGTCTCTCTCTCTCTCAAAAATAAAATTAACATTAAAAAAATTTTTTTTAATTTAAAAAAAAAGGCACTGCTGGGGGGCAGGATCCTTTCAGATGGGCACAGATCCCCCCAGTAAGGAGACATCGGACAAGCCAGCAGCCTGCCCAGGAGTCCTCATGTCATGGGTGATGGAGGGCTGAGAAATCCCTCGCCTACAGACTCTGTTCCTGTGTGTAAGGAGTGGAGACACTGAGAAAGAATCTGGTTTCTACAAAGATAATAGTGACCATCCAAAAGGAAAAAGAATAGACGTGGGGAGGAAAAAGTGATTTCTTGGGGGGAAGGGAAGCGTGTTTTAAGTATAACACCAAAGACAGAAACTGCAAAATATAAAATCTGTTACTGAGCCACAAATATCTACAATTTCTATCGGTCAAAATTATCATAAACAAAGGTTAAAGGCAAAAAGACTGGGAGAAAAAAATCATTTAGTAATTTATAATAAATAACACTTAAAGAGCTTTAAGATGAACAAACCAAAACATATATATTAAATATTATATACTTATGAATTATATAAGATACATATCATATATACTTATTCTCACACACACACAGATGGAAACAGGTAATTCCCAAGAGAAACTCTACTCTGCCAGGATGGGTGCTTCCATAAAACTTATCCCCAAATCCTTGCCCATCAAAGCAAGGATTTAAAGGAGAAAACGGTCATCAGGAACTAGAGAACAAATGAAAGGAGCTAAGAGTTTTGGAAACAAAACCTCAACATCACTGAGCAGACTGCCATTTCCTCACCACCTATTTATGTACTTGAGTCCCGCTGCCCCTCCTCTGTCCCGGCCAGCCCTGAAAGCCGCCCGGGCACAGAGCGTTCCTGACGGCTCTGGACGCGCCTGTGCGTTAGCAGCCCTCAGAAACCATGAAGCAGAGATCGAGCTATAGAAGAAGCTAAGAAGAAAAGGGAAATTGGAGAAAATGCACAGTAATTATGTTGGGGGGGTTATTTTAAAGATAATTTCAAGATTGGAGCGCCTGGGGGCTCAGTCGGTTAAGCATCTGATTCTTGATTCCGCTCAGGTCATGATCTCATGGCTCGTGGGGTGGAGCCCTGCAGTGGACTCCACACTGATGGCGCAGAGCCTGCTTGGGATTCTCTCTCCCTCGCTCTGTCCCTCCTGAGCTTGTACTCTCTCGCTCCCTCCCACTCTCTCCCAAAAATAAGTAAAACATTTAAAAAGAAAAAAAGGTAATTTCAAGACTAGTAGAAAGTTCCCAAAGACTAAGCATACTTAGGATGTCTATATTTATTTTGTTTTAAAGACTAGGTAACTCATGTTTAGACAGAGCTCCGTGAATGACAAGTCAAATCACACAATCCTGCAGAACTCCATTTGAACTGCCAGATTAGCAAAAATTTACCACTTGGGGCTTGGCTTCCCTTTCAACTTGGCATGACCTGGTAAATCCAGTGTGCTCAGGAATTTGCAACTACTGAACAAAACCCGGCACGCCAGGACTCACCAACTATCCTTTCTTCCCACAGTTCAAATTAGAATGCAGATTTGTGATCTGAGATCCAGCGACGGTCCTAGAGGATCCGAGACTCCTGAAATAAAATGCAGAATTGTATCCATAAGTGCATTTTCTTTTTTCTTTTTTTTCCCCCACCCCCGTATCAGTGCATTTTCCCAAGGAGAAGGTTGCTAGCTTTCACCAGGTTTTATCTTCAATAACGAAGCTATACAGGAACGAGCAGACTGGAGACAGCAGTTCACAAATACGCACGGTCCAGCTACGCAAAACGAGATAGGACTTCCTCAAAATACTACCGTGACGTTTAAAACACGGATTTTAACTTTATTTCTTGGCCTCTTTATGCTCTACTCAGTAAGAATTAATGTTCTATCTGACCAACTAAAAACTTCACACAATTTTTGACTTGATCAAATCAGCAATAAAAAGGTCCATGGCGGTACTCCAAATGAAACGCCCTCTGAAAAGAATTATAGTCATAATCATAGCCTTGGATTTAGACCAGTAATTTCACTCATAAGATCCTACATTCATGCATAAAAGACGGTCAACAATATGAGAATGGATCGATATAATCACATACACAACATCCTTTATGAATTATATAAGATACAATTCACATATACTTAGTCTCACACACACACACACACACACACAAACACACACACACACGCGCCTGGGGGTGGCTCAGTGAAGTGTCCAACTCTTGGCCTCAACTCAGGTCATGATCTCATGGTTTGTGAGTTCGAGCCCTGCGTAGGGCTCTGCACTGACAGCATGGAGGCTGCTTGGGATTCATTCTCTCTCTCTCTATCTCAGAATAAATAAAAATAAATTTTGAAAAAAAGAAAAAGGAAGTTATTAAAACTGCAGCAGAGTCCCGCGTAGACTGTCACATTAGAGAGAAAGCTCAGGCAACGTGCAGAACAAAACTAAGGGGAAAAGATAGGTCTGAGAAGCTCTAAAAAAAACGAATTGTGGTTAAGAGAGAAGCAGAGGTCATTTCCCCGAGGAAGTGCAGCCTGGATTATAAAATGAGGCCTAAAAGTTCATTTGTATGTAGGGGGAGGGTCAAATTCTAAAATAAAAACTATTCTCTATGATTTTGCTATCAAACTCTGCAGCTCTGTGAGTAGGACCAGGCAGAGACGCACTAGGTGAAGTATTAAAAAAAAAAAACTAAAAACTCTCTTAACTAGCACATTTTCTCTTTTTTAAGTTAGCTCTATACCCAACATGGGGCTTGAACTCACAACTCTGATATCAAGACTCACATGTTCTATTGGTGAGCCAGCCGGGGTCCTGTTTTATGTTCATTTTAAGGCATGTCTTAAGTTCATTAAGGGTCGTCGGGGTGCCTCAGTTGGTTAAAGCTCAGGTCATGATCTCCCAGTTTATTAGTTCAAGCCCCGTGTCAGGCATCCATGCTGATGGTGCAGGGCCTGCTTGGGATTCTCTCTTCCTCTCTCTCTGCCCCTCCTCTACTCTCTCTCTCTCAAAATAAATAAACTTAAAAAAATTTTTTTTCAGTTCATTAACAGGATGATACAGTGATGCAAGTGAAAAGGAATCTTTGAAATTATCTAAATTCAATGGTCTCATACTATTCACTCAGCTAATTCGCAACAGAAATGGGACAAAATATCCATTTACCTGCAGAGTTCAGGCAATCTTATTAAAAATAAATAACTACAACTTACTGACAACACACGTAACATTCAAAACATTGCTAATACTCATCCTTAAAGTTTTTAAAGATAAACTCTGGATATTCAACTGGGAAAAGTCCTGCAGTGGAAAGTATGATGACGTAACCAGATCATCAAACATATTTCTAGTAAAGAAACTTCTGTGGCCAAGTTACTATGCCTGGCGCGATACAAGAAACTTTAGAACACACTTAAGATGGGCTCATCAAAAATAGACAATATCAGTAATTTCCTCTTCCACAAAGGCTTAGAAAACCAGGAGAGTAGGGTAGAAAGTCCACAGAGTCTGGAGACCGGGATTTAAATTCTAGCTGAGCCACTGAGGACGAGATGACAAAAGGTTAAACTGCCAGGCCTGCATAAACGGTCACTCAGTTCCTTCCTCCCTTAAATTCGTAACGGAGTGTGACAGTTTCTACAATATAAACATCAGCAGTGCTATGGTTCCTTTTTAAACTTCCAAAAAAAAAAAAAAAAGGCAAAATTTTTCTATTGATAAAAAAATTAGAAACACAGACGACAAGAAAAGTAGCTGCGATTTTGTACTTTGCAGTATAAAACTGCCGTATGCATAAATACTATACCCATTAGCTTTTTTTCACGCTCCCTTGTAAAATTTACAACAGAAGATCCCCCTGAAGACTCCCAGGAACCTTGCCATGTTTTTGTCACAGGTCCTAACACTTTAGGACACTTGTCTTCATGTCTGGCCCCTGTTACAACCCCAGTAGTCTCCTTAAAAGAACAGTAACCATATCTGAAATCTCACTTTGCATCCGCAGAATCCAGCCTGGGTTTGGACATTCCACTAGCATTCTTTGTCTGTCAAATCGGTGAGGTCATTCCTAAATACACGTAGGGCTCCTGAAGGAGTCAAGGCCGCAAAGAGAGCAAGGCCATGCAGACAGCAGACAAGATCACCCGTCCCTGAGTTGAGGCTAGCTCTAGGAAGAAACCTGAATTCCCTAAGATATCTTCAGGAGGCACTATCTTCCCATCAAGAGTTCACTTCCGACAATCACCATATGATTTCATGCATATGTGGAATTTAGGAAACAAAACACAGGATCCTGGTGGGGAGAAAAGAGGAAACCCAAGAAACGGACTCAATCATAGAGAACTGAACTGATGATTAACAGAGTGGGGGGGCGGGGGGTGATGGGTTCAATAGGTGATGGGGATGCAGGAGGGCGCTTGTGAGGAGCCCTGGGGGTTTGAAGCGCTGAATTACTAAACCGCATGCCTGAAACTAACATTACACTGTATGTTAGCTGGAATTTAAATAAAAACTTTTTTTTAAGTTCACTTAATCCATTTAATGGCTTTCAAGAGTCAAAACAACACGTACAACTGTGACCAGGCCAGGCTGTTTGTCCTGCATTTAACCAAGGCCCACATTCAGGGGCTGGAGAAAATGGCAAGTTGCTACTAACAGCAAAAATCTTAACACTGAAGTGTTCTCAGTAATCTACAGAATTCAAAGTCTTTCTTCAAGCTTTTATCACTCCCTTCCATCTAATCCATCCTGTCTACCTGAACACATACCTAAAATAGAATTTCTATAAAAGGCTGCATTTTGAAGTTTTCTAATTTTTTAATGTTTATTTATTTTTGAGAGAGAGACAGAGAGTGAGCTGGGGAGAGGCAGAGAGAGAGAGAGAGAGAGAGAGAGAGAGAGAGGGAGACACAGAATCAGAAGCAGGCTCCAGGCTCTGAGCTGTCAGCACAGAGACCGACGCGGGTTGGAACCCACTGACTGTGAGATCATGACCTGAGCCGAAGTCGGACGCTTAACCGACTGAGCCACCCAGGCGCCCCTGCATTTTGAAGAGTTAATTTAGCAGTGCACAATGAAATACTAGGTTTTTTTTAATTACTCTAAAAGAAAAACTAGCAGAAATTCATCCAAAAAAACCACTAAAAATATTCCACTTGCGAAGTAAATCTGGCTTTACTATATTGGTCAAATATTTACTTTTCTTGAGGTAACCATTCACAAATACAGGTTTTTTTAAAAGTTCTGCCAACAAAAGTTTGAGTTGCTTTTTTTTTTTTTGTACGTAATCTGGCTAAAATTCAACTCAAGTGCGTCACTGGCAAACACCTGAGGCATCACTATCAAAAAAGGACTGGCTCTGCTTCATCGCACCCTCCACACACCTCCCAAATTCAGCCGTTCCTCTCGATATTAAAATATAGGAGTCGGCCCGTCCTCAAGAACTCAGCAAAGGGCATAAAACATGCACACAAGTAAATGTAAGAAAGGCAGAGTATACAGGAAAATAGAAGTAAGGCACTTCAGGGGAAAAATGCCTTTTCAAGAATTTTTGTTATAAAGCTTTACTTTTAAAGTTATGCTGCTTTTGGGGGGGGAGGGGATGTTAAACTAATCTTGAACACCAAGAAAAACTGTAAACCCAAACTGATAAGTTTTTATTTAAATCTTATTTTTATTAAAAGACTCTACTTTCAGAAGAGGATTAAAAGTACATTTATCTTGGGGCGCCTGAGTGGCTCAGTCTGTTGAGTGTCCGACTTCAGCTCAGGTCATGATCTAGCAGTTTGCTGGGTTCGAGCCCAGCATCAGGCTCTGTGCTGACAGCTCTGAGCCTGGAGCTGCTTCAGATTCTGTGTGTCCTTCTCTGTCTGCCTCTCCCCTCCTCCTGCACGGTCTCTGTTTCTCAATAATAAATAAAAGTCAAAAAACATTAAAAGAAAGTACAGTTATCTTGATGAGTTCCGAGTAACAGATGCAACTGTTGAATCACCATATTGGACATCTGAAATTGACAGAATACTGTATTTTAACGACACTGAAATTAAAACTTTTTAAAAAGCTTCAAAAAAAAAAAAAAAAAAAACCTCTATGTTCACACTTGGATCTTTTCTGTAGCCCGGAACTAGATTCTCTGAAAATGAAACCAAGACATTCTAATGAAAGAAGTCTATTGTTTATTTCAAACCGGTAAGGCAAAGAATTTGGATTCCGTAAAGGACACTTCCAGGTTAAACCGAGAAAACCAGTTAACCTACACAAACTCTTACAAACCCGATGAGTCTAGAACCGAGAAAACTAAAGATCTGTAATTTTTTCAAGCTGATTCATTTCAAACCCACTCCTTAATTTATCACCTTATCAACGAGGTAAAACTGAAATCAAGAAGAGTTTACAGTGACAAAAAGGGAGGACAAAGGCACAAGCGCCCCACTGAATTCAGCCAGTAGTTACTGATGGATGTTCAGTACTGCTGGCAAAGGAACTCTGAGTAAAGTTTTCGTGCAAAGCCCTCCTGGCCCCAATCCCTTGACACCATCCAATTAATGTGCACGTGGCTGAAGATAAGCCTCTACTTCTGTAACTTTTTATTCAGACAAAGGGTGGAGGGAAAAGGACGTTGGGGGAGGGGAGAGATAAGCAGGTTGGCAGCAGGGCCCAGGCGCTGCCCGGGAGGACTCGAACCCTTTACAAGAGTGTCCATCAGCGCCTCCCCCCACCCCACCCCCACCCCGGCCCCATTACAAAAGCCACCGTTCACTGAGCAGTTTCCCCGCACCCAGAACGCACCCTTCTGGTCGACCCCAGGACCCCAGGGTACCTGCGGCGTCCGGAGCCTCCTCCCCACAAGCCGGCGCCCCATCACCTCCTTCTCGCAAACCCGGAGGTGCGCAGCCAAAAGGCGCGGAGACCCCGGGGCGTTGGGGGGCCGCGGCGCGGACTCGGGGGCCTGGAGGGCCGAGGGCCGGCCGGGCTCCGCCCGCTCTGGCAGGCGGACGTGCCACATCCCCAGCGTCCGTCTGCCGCCTGCTTCCTGCGCCGCGTCCTTGCCCGCCGCTCCGGGCCGGGATGCGCCGCGTCCATGCCCGCCGAGGCTGCGCTCCTGCCCGCTGTTCCCATGCCCCGCGGCGCCCGCCGCCGGCCACGTAAAACGGCCTCAGAGGCGGAGCCTGCCCGCCGGCCGAGGCCCAGCGACCCCCTCAGCCTGTTACCCCCCAGATCCCAGGCCCCGGACCCCGGACCGGAGCTGCCCGCGCCTGCCGCCTCGCCGACCGCCGTGCGAGGCGCCCCGGGCTCGGCCCAAGCCCCTGCCCCGGCGCGCCAGCGCGGATACCTGGCAGTGCTTCCAGAGCCGGCACGGGACAGCGGCGTCGACAGCGCGGCAGCGCGACTGCGGCGCGTCACAGAGCTTAAGGCGCGGCTTCCGCCCCGCCCCGGGGACGCCCTCGCCGCCTATTGGCTGGCTGCAGAGGGCTGGGCACCAATCGCCGTGTGCCCGCCCTCCGCCCCGCCCCTCCAGGCTGCCGCGCTTCGCGGACCCCGCCTCCCACCGCGGGTTCGAGCTGCTGCCGGAATCTCCATGGCGGGACTGCTCTGGCTGACCACCGGGCCCCTGCGCTCCCGCGCTGGCCTTGACCGCTGCCTTTCAGTCGGTCGCTCCCCGCCAGCCCTTTGCTGGCGGGAAGACGAGGCCCGAAAGGATGAAATGTTTCTTGGGCCCCCTTGGGCTCCGGAGTTTCATGGGCCCCAGCCACGAGGGTGTGGACCACAGGCTCGATCCCCAGCGCAGTGCTCTTTGGCCGAGCTCCCATTCCTTGCCACGCAAAGCCTTCTGGGGGGCTCCCACCCAGCTTACACCTCAGACACGGCTGCAGGACCTCTGGAACCCTCTGAGCTTCTGAGCCCACGCCCAGAAGTCCTCACGGCAGCGGGAAAAGACACCGCCCACCTCGTGCCTGCTGGTAGACACTAAAATGACCGTGACATGCTCCGTGCAACTTTGCCTGCAGTGCCCTCCACACTCCCGTAATAAAAACTTGGAACTCAAAATGGACAGTCCGGGATTATCTCGTAGTAGAATCGGAAGGGACTTGGACATCATTTAGCCTACACAATTTTTATTATATATTGGGAAACGGACTGAAAGAGGAGAAGCCACTTACCCAGGGTTACCCCACAGGTGAGAGGCACCCCAGGCCTGTGCACCACTGCCCTTCTCAGGGGGCAGTCAAGACAATTGCAGGGACAAAGGGCGGCACCATGTTTCATTAGACATAGTGGTCGGTCCAGGTCCACACTGGAAACAAATGGCACACTCCAAACTGGAAATCTGAGATGCATTTGTTAAAGGAATTATTTAAACGTGGACTGGTAAACCACAAGGGTGGAAAGTAACCTGGGGTCAGTGCACCCTTGTCAATCATGGCCTGCAGGGAGGGGTTTCCAGAACAGAGAAAGAAAGGAGAGGCCACCTGCCTGATCTGTGGTCATCAATGACCCCACCAGGAATAGGCATCCTGACCTCTCATCTCTTGCCAGAGTTCTCCATGAGCTGAGCAGATTAGGAAGCCAGATACCTAGGGAGCCGTTTGAGGAAGTTTCTGCAGGTTTCCCTCCTGGGACACAGATTCTGTGGGAAAGGATGGAGAGTGGATGGGGTAGGGAGGTAAAGAAGAGACAGTCAGGACGCATAAGCAACTAAGATTAGTCTTAGTGGAGTAGAAAGTAAAGTCAAAGCTATGTGGTCAGGGCTGGAAAATGGTGTGGGACAGAGGCAGTGCTGTAACCAGTAGAGCCCATGTCTGCCAGACGTCCAGAGCAAGACACCAAAAAGGGATTCAGTCCTCCTTGGCTCCCCCTGCCCTAGACCAAGGTCAGTTACTCCGGTTGTTATGGCCACATGCTCTCGGGAGCTCACTGAGAGCAGCACTTTGCCTTATACGTCTTTGATGTCCCTCCACAAAACTGAACACAGTATGATTTCTTGGAAGTTAGGTCATTCTGCCCTAGAGTTCAAAGAGGGATCCTTTTCTCCAAGGTCCTGCTCTACAAACCTGGGCAGGTATATGGAGCCAAGCCCAGCTCTTGAAACTCTTACAGAGCCCAGAATCCTCAGCTACGCCTTGGCCCTACACTTGACGAGTAGGGTCAGGCGTTTCTGAGCTCATGAAGGGAACGTGACACCCAAGATCTGAATGTACTCTCAAAATGTGTTGCCTTACCTTTGGACTCACAGATAAGATGCTCTTTAACAATGAAAAAAAAGTTTTCAAATGCAAGAACTCCTGAGAATGTCTGGGTTTTATCTCTTTTCTCTCTTATCAGAAAAAAAAATGCAATAGTTGCAAAGCACATGATAATATTTTATGGTTTTTCCACAGTAATTATTTTTCAGCATAACATGACCTTGGAGACCTGGACTAGAAAGCAGCTTGTTTTCAACCAAGAAACAGAGCTGCTCTATCTGTATGCTTTTTACTCGTACGCTCTAGAAATAATGCAAAACAGACCATACTTTACAAAGGTTTTCAAGCCTCTAAAACTATTCAGAGACTCAAGTGATTATTCAGGAGCCACAAATCTGGGATATATAAAGACAGACCCCAGAGCATCCAACACCTAAATTAATGTCATTAGTTCACTCAGCAGAGTCCTTTGAGTGCCTACGTGCCTGGCGCTCTAAGGGGTTTCACATCGGGCAAGAGCACGTGGGTCACTTCAGGAAGGAGAAATTCAGGAAGTGCTCTTTCAGTGGGAGTGAACTGAAATCTCGCAACCTTGACCATCTAAAAAAAACCCTATAACTGCACAAGAAGAGGAAAGAAGTCTTCGTTTTCTCCTGTAGGCAACTCTCAATTATTTGGTGCCCAGTAAAACAATTTAGGGATTCTGCAGACCTCCGACTTTTCATTACTTCCTTCATTGTCTAACTCGTTATTCCTTGTCATTAGTATAGCCTACATATACTTGGCCTTGAACTGATTACAAAGGAAAACTCCAAGCTGACAGCCAAGGAGAAGGGCTGGTAAAGAGACTCAGAAAATAAGTGTTTGGTGATTTTTACCCAGCAGGAGAAATTTTCCTCCCCTCCAGGTGACATTTACCCTAAAAAGATATCTTCCCACAAAAGACTCCGCAACTGTTACATGACTTGTCCTTCCGGCTGCTAATTGCACTGGAGGAGGGGGGGGGTGGGCAGGCAAACATTTAAATCTGGAATAAACTTCCTTTAGTCCAGAAGGGATCCGGCAGGAGCAAGGTAAGCAAAATAGTAACAAGAGGTGGAGAGGAATAGCTGGTAAAAGTTTTGAATTTAAGTCTGAATGGGGAACGATAGGCAGAGATTCAGAAATTTTGCGGTTAAAATATCAGTTCAGGTAGGAGGACCTGCCTGCCAGGAGTACTTACTTTCTCTCCCCAGCAGCTGAACTCCACTTAAGAACGCTAGATTGGGGCGCCTGGGTGGCTCAGTCGGTTAAGCCTCCGACTTCGGCTCAGGTCAGATCTCATGTTCGTGGGTTCGAGCCCCGTGTCAGGCTCTGTGCTGACAGCTAGCTCAGAGCCTGGAGCCTGCTTTCAGTTCTGTGTCTCCTTCTCTCTCTGCCCCTCCCCCTCTCATGCTCTGTCTCTTCTCTATCAAAAATAAATAAAACATTAAAAAAAGTTAAAGAAAAAAAAAAAGAACTCTAGATTCAACCAAAAAAAAAAAAAAATCTAGCTGCAGCTCCTGTCCTCCCCACCTGCCACATGCCACCCTCCCTGGCTACAAAGGCCACAGTGGTCACCCACCTGCTGTCACTGTTCCACCTACCATATACCTCTGGCTCAATGTCTTATCATCCCGCTGAGGCTATAAGTTTTTGAAGGTTGAACCTGTCTTGCAGGATTTTTACAGCCTCCCAGAAACCATCTTCCTGGTACCTTAGTAGGAATCATTCTACACTGTTTTCTGGTGGGCAGGAATTAGTGGCCATTATGGGAGTCTGATCCTAAGGTTCCAAAAGCCCAGGTGGCCCAAAGCCCTCCTCACTCTTACACTGGTAACAGAAGAAAAGAGGCCACTCCAAACCATTCTTGTCCATTATCTAAGTGCTGAAGGAACGTCACTGGGAGCGGTGAGTTTATACTGTTGGGTGCTGGAGAGAAGGAGGTAGACCAGTCCTTAGCACGGGTCGTGAGACCCCCATGTCTCATGGAGACAGAATTGGATCCAGGAAGGGAGCCTCTGAGCCCGCTGGGAGCTGGTGACTATAGCTGGAGTATACTATGTGCCTGGAAGTCTGAGTAGAAAAAGAATGGAAAATACCAGAAGGTGGACGGAGGCCAGCCAGCCACTTGGGCTTACGCAGTTAGGGCTGAAGCTGTTTACATGAGCTCAATACCAAGTGGTTTTTTAAAAATTTATTTATTTTTAAGTTTATATTTTTGAGAGAGAGTGTGAACGGAGGAGGGACGGGGCACGGGGGCGGGGAGAGAATCTCAAGCAGGCTCTGTACTGTCAGCACAGAGCCTGAGGTGGGGCTTGAACTCATGAACCATGAGCTCATGACCTGAGCCAAAATTAAGAGTCAGATGCTTAAGCCAGCTGAGCCACCCAGGTGCCCCAGCAAGTGTTTAAGAAGAGATTCGATTCAAAAAAGAGAGAGTGGGGCACCTGGGTGGCTCAACCGGCTGAGCCTCTGGCTTCGGCTCAGGTCATGATCTCACAGTTTGTGGGTTTGGGCCCCGCTTCGGGCTCTGTGCTGACGGCTAGCTCAGAGCCTGGAGCCTGCTTCAGATTCTGTGTCTCCCTCTCTCTCTGACCCTCCTCTGCTCACGCTGTCTCTCAAAAATAAATTTTAAAAAAATTTTTTTAAGAGAGAGATTTGGCTCATGGAGGTGAAAAATCAGCTAATCCTCAATACTGAAACACAATAAATGTAGTATTTTGAACATATGAATTAGAGATGCAAGCGCATAGTAGATTTTAGAGCTGAAGAGCTTTAAACACCTAATCTAACAGTTTTAAGGAGAACTCTAAGACCCAAGGTAAAGGGCATAGGGCAGTGTTATAAAAATAGGTAATGGAGGAGCTAAGAAGCCAGGTTTTCCAGCCTATCAAGTTCCACACTTGAGACACTTCATCAGAAAGAATTTCAAGAACGAACAAGAAAAAGGTTAAAGTTAAAAATTTTTTTACAAAATCTAAGTAGTGAGTTTGCAGCCACTTATGTTGCAAATTGTTTGCATGGCTTGTTAATTAGAAAAATAAGAGAGATTCCCCAGTACTGGTTAAATATTTACATCCTTATCTGTTCAGATACTAATAAGCTCAGTGTCTTTTGCAATGATTTTTTTGTTGATTCCGTGAAGGCTAGCTCTGAGCGCCAAAACTTGGACAACTTGTTTGAAGGCAGAGAATCTAAAAGTCAATTCTGAGTCCACTCCTTAGCCGGGTAACCTGAGATGCCACCATTTACTTACCCATCTTGTAAAATGGGTTATCCTGAGGATCTCTAATAGACGTGACACTCTAAAACATCGACCTACTTCTAAGCTACCCAGGGGCTCAAGCATGGTGGCATTATTATTTTTATTTATAATAATGAGTAAAGGTTCTTTCACAAAGTCTCACCATCATCACCTAGCTTTGAGTCTTCCCTGTTCCAGATTCCTACTGAAATCTAAGTAAATCATGTATTGTACTTAGAAAGCTAGAGAAGTGTCCCTTAGAAAGGCAACTGTTTTGGGGTGCCCGGGTGGCATCCGACTTTGGCTCAGGTCCTGATCTTGCGGTTCACAAGTTCAAGCCCTGCATCAGGCTCTGTGCTGACAGCTCAGAGCCTGGAGCCTGCTTCTGATTCTGTGTCTCCCTCTCTCTCTGCCCCTCCCCCGCTCATACTTTGTTTCTCTCTCAAAAATAAATAAAACATTTTTTTAAGGCAATTGTTTGGGCACCTGGGCGACTCAGTCAGTTAAGCCTCCGACTTCGGCTCAGGTCATGATCTCGCAGTTTGTGAGTTCGAGTCCCACGTCGGCCTCTGTGCTGACAGCTCAGAGCCTGGAGCCTGCTTCAGAACCTACGTCTCCCTCTCTCTCTGCCCTTCATCCACTGGCCCTCTGTCTCTTTCAAAAATAAATAAACATTTTTTAAAAATTAAAAAAATAAAAGGCAACTGTTTTACTACTAGGATCTGCTGGAGTAAATTTTTTTTTTAACAGTTGAAGTGGTGTTCAGATAGCTCAGAAACTGTTCCCACTCTGGCCCCTACTCATGTCCACCATAGAGTTTTCTCAGCTGCTCCTTGGAGTGTAGGAAGCACAGTTGGGCTGGATTATACGTCAGGAGCTTCACTCTGAGCTGGCCTTCCTCCAGTCCTTGAACACGCTTCGTAACACCTTTCCACGTATGTTAATTTTCTAAAGAAAACGTGTGATCAATCCAGAGAGGTAGCCCGGTGCCCCACCGGGCAGATTGTGAAAAAAAACCAGTTCTAATTTCCTTCCTAATTTCCAAAGAGTGAGATATTTGAAGGGACTTTGGAAGTCATCCAATTGTATAAAGTATGTAGCCTTTATTTTCTTTTTTCTTTTCTTTTTCTTTTCCTTTTTTCTATTCTTTCCTTTCTTTCTTTCTTTTCTTTTCCTTTTTTTTTTTTTTAGAACTCTATAGAAATACTTTCCTCTTGGATACTTTTACTCCCAAGCAAGTTCTTTTTGTTTTGTAAATAGTTAATACCTTTGCCTCATTTACAAATCAAAGCAAATTTAAAAGTACACTCCAAGAATTCTTCCTCCTGCCCCAAAGCCATCCAGTCACTATCCCCTTTCATACTAGCTTCTTGTTTATCCTTTCTAGGACCCTTCATACTAATAGAAGCAACTATAAATGCATGCCAATATTCTCTCCACTTTCTAACACCCAGGAGGACAGGTGATACGTGCTGTGGCCCGGACCTCCCTCTGTGTCAATAAGGAGAGAGGGCCCTTGTTCTTTTGTTTATGGCTGCTTAATAGCTCCATCGCTGGACACTTGGATTACTTCCAATCTTTTGCTATTGCAAAAGTGTGTCACAATAGATAACCTCATCTCTGACATTTCATAAAACTGTATCTGGAGGATAAAGTCCTACAAGTAAGATTTGCCAGGTCAAAGGACTGACCTGAATATCCAATTTCAAGGTTAAGACTCTAAATCCAGATCTCAGAGGAGAGCAGTGCAGGCTACTCATTGCGTGGTCCATAGGACGGTACGGTCTCTGAAACGGGTATCCAACAAAATAAAGGCAGCCGGAAGACGTAGAGCAATTTTCCACTGCGACACTCAACTATGTGGCCATTTTTCTAAGTAGTTGATTTTTATTGATCTTTTCCATCTGTGATGACCTGAAAGAAAAAAAAAATTAACTTCTGTTGCTACACAAAAGTTATGAACAACTTCTTTTTTCATGTGACGTTGCCTCAGATCTGTTATCCCAGTTTCTGAAAAGGTTGTGGCAAAATAGAACCACAAACACCGGAGAATAAAACAATATGAGCCTCACCAGATAGTGAAAAGGTATTTCAATCATTTAACAGCAATTGATTGAGTGCCAACGTATTCCAGTGTGAGAGGTAGAAGATCCCCACAATATGTGGATGAACTGGCAGGGACAGAGAGCGAGAGACAGAGAAAGAAACAGGCAGGCTCTCCCAGACAGAAGTAGACAAAATGTAGTAGGTACTAAGGGATATGGTAAGGCCTCACCTGCAGAAGGATCTGTCTGCCCAGCCAGAGAAAAGCAATGTGTCAGGAATCCATCAGGGAGGCAGTGTAAGATCTGATAAAGATGTGCAGGAAGAAAATGTTAGAAATTCTATTCTGTTTTATTTTTTATTTTTATTTATTTATTTTTTTTACTTTTATTTATTTTTGAGAGACAGAGAGAGACAGAGCACAAATGGAGAGGGAGAGCAGAGAGAGGAGACGCAGAATCCAAAGCAGGCTCCAGGCTCCGAGCTGTCAGCACAGAGCCCAACTAGGGGCTTAACTCACGGACCGTGAGATCATGACCTGAGCTGACGTCATACGCTTAACCAACTGAGCCACCCGGGCACCCCTATATTTTATTTTTTTAACTTTTTTAATGTTTATTTATTTTTGAGAGAGAGAGAGTGTGTGTGAATGGGGCAGGGACAGAGAGAGAGGGAGACACAGAATCCCAAGCAGGTTCTAGGCTCTGAGCTGTCAGCACAGAGCCTGACATGGGGCTCAAACTAACAAAGTAGGAGATCATGACCCGAGCCAAAGTCGGATGCTTAACTGACTGAGCCACCCAGGAACCCCTAATCTTATCCTTCTTGATATATATATATATATTTTTTTTTAAGTTTTTATTTATTTATTTTGAGAGAGAAAGAGGGAGAGCACGAGTGAGGGAGAGGCAGAGAGAGCGAGCAAGAACCCCAAGCAGGCTCTGCACTGTCAGCACGGAGCCCCACACGAATGTTTATAGCAGCGTTATTCACAATTGCCAAAATACGGAAATAACCCAAATGTCCATCGGCTGATGAATGAATAAACAAAATGTAGGCTATCCTACAGTGGGCATTATTCAGCCAGAAAACCAATAAAGTACTAACACCTGCTAAAACATGGATGAACCTTGAAAACCTCATGTGAGAAAGAAGCCAAGCACAAAAGGCCACATTTTATACGATGGCATTTACGTGAAATATCCAGGAAGGACCAATGCACAGAGGAAGCAGATCAGTGGTCGTTACTACACAGACAGTGGGGATGGATGGTAACCACTTAATGGGTGCAGATCTCTGCTTGAGAGGCTGAAAAAGTTCTGGAACCAGATAGAGGAGACAGTTGCATAATATTATGGATACACCTAATGCCTCCAAACCGAATGCTTTAGTAGTAAATTTTGTGTGATGTGTATTTATTTTCCCAATTTAAAAAAGGCTTAGGGGCACCTGGCGGGCTCAGTCAGTGGACCGTGCAACTCTTGATCTCAGGGTTGTGAGTTCAAGCCTCACACTGGGTGCAGAGATTGCTTAAAAATAAAATCTTTGGGGGCGCCTGTGTGGCTCAATTGGTTAAGCTTCCAACTTGGGTTCATCTCATGATCTCACAGTTCATGCGTTCAAGCCCCACATCGGGCTCTGTACTGACAGCTCAGAGCCTGGAGCCTGCTTTGGATTCTGTGTCTCCCTCTTTCTCTCTGCCCCTCCCCTGCTCATGCTCTGTGTCTTTCTCTCTCTAAAATAAATATTTTAAAAAATTTTTAATAAAAAATAAAATCTTTTAATAAGTAAATAAGCTTAAAGACTTAAAATGTTTTGAAAGATTTATAAGTGTGAATCACATGTATTAAGTCATCTTGTGAATTTATCAGAGAAGACATGGTATCTTTGTGATATCTTCTGAGTAACTGCTATGGGCTCCACCCACCAATATTACTGAACTATATGGAAGGAAGTTCATTTTAAACTAGAAATGTACTTGAACTTCTTTTTGATGTCTTTAAAAAGATCCATCAGATTCTTGCTTGGAGGTAAGTGGGGTTTTTAGATTCCAAGAGCAGTTGATTAGTTTACTTCTATAGAGATATTCACAGGAACTAAGTACTGTATTCTTTTTCTTATTATTTTTTAATGTTTATTTATTTTGAGAGAGGGAGAGAGAGAAAGAACAAGCCAGGGGCGGGGGGGAGGAGTTGCAGAGAAAGTTCTAAGCAGTCTCTGCCCTGTCAGTACAGAGCCTGGTGCAGATCTTGAACTCATGAAGGGTGAGATCATCACCTGGGCTGAAGTCAGACGCTTAACCAACCGAGCCACCCAGGGGCTCTATTCATAGGAACTAAGTATTCTGAATCCCTGAGAACTTAGAGTGACCCAGAGCCACAAATGACGATGTGCCAAAAAGAGGCCTCTGTGCAAACTCAGAGCCCTGTAGAAAAAAAGGCATTTGTGAAAGAGACCCTTCAAAAAGGAAGAAACTAGCTTTTTTTTTTTAATTTTTTAATGTTTTATTTATTTTTGAGAGAGAGACACAGTGTGAGCGGGGGAAGGTCAGAGAGAGAGGGAGACACAGAATCTGAAGCAGGCTCCAGGCTCTGAGCTGTCAGCACAGACCCCGACACGGGGCTCGAACCCATGAACCGTGAGATCATGACCTGAGCTGAAGCTGGACGCTTCTCCGACTGAGCCACCGAGGCGCCCCGAAACTAGCTTTTTAATAATTATTTTGAAATCTTCCTGCGCATTGGTGGCAGTTTGGGACCCCATGAGTGCGGTGCTCTCAAAGTGCAGCCTCAATCTCCCCCAGACCCTGCCCCTTTTGCCTTGGAATCTGCAAGTTATTTAAAAGTAAAGACAGAAAGGGGCAGCAGGGTGGCTCAGTCAGTTGGGTGTCTGACTTCAGCTCAGGTCATAATCTCACTATTCGTGGGTTTGAGCCCCTCGTTGGGCTCTGTGTGACCGCTCAGAGCCTGGAGCCTGCTTCGGATTCTGTGTGTCCCCGTCTCTCTGCCCCTCCCTCAATCGTGCTCTGTCTCTCTGTCTCTCTGTCTGTCTGTCTCTCTCTCTCTCTCTCAAAAAAGAATGAATGTTAAAAAAAATTTTTTTAAGAAAAAAAAGGCAAAGAGAACATCACCTCCTTTTGTAAATGTGTCAACTACACATGAAGGAAAAATGACTCACGAGAAGCGAATCGATTTTGTAAAATAAATAATTTTACAAGATCATCCACTCAGCTCTTTTGTGTGGACTGTCTACTGTCCTCTCCCGCCCCCTCTGTTCTCGGCCAGAGTAAATCTCGCAGAGGACGAGCACTATGCGGTCAGCAGCTGCCCGGAAAGCATTTATCCGGGCGCCCAGCCGCTCAGAGGAGCGGGCTGACTCTTGATCTCAGGGTCGTGAGTTCCAGCCCCACACAGGGTGTAGAGGTTACTTAAATAAATAAAACTTAAAAAAAAAAAAAAAAAGAGCGTTTATTGAAAATGCAGTCCCCAGGGTGCCCCTTGGGCTCAGTTGTCAGAGCCTGTGACTCTTGATCTCAAGGTGGTAAGTGTGAGCCCCACACTAGGTGTAGAGATTACTTAAAAATAAAGTCTTTAAAAAAATGCAGTCCCCATCTTGGGGCCTTGGTCCAACCCCTCGGTTATCTACATAGGCCAATTTCTACACTGGCAGGAAGAACCTTACCATTTTCTGAGAGCATACAGTGTGCCTCTCGGAGGCTCAGATAATTTGGGGAAAGTCACCTCAGATTGCAGAGCCGGTAAATGGAAAGGGGAAATAAAGGGCTTTCTTCTTATTTTTAATGTTTATTTATTTTAGAGAGAGAGAGAGAAACAGAGAGTGAGCAGGGGAGGGGCAGAGAGAAGGGGAGACACAGAATCCGAAGCAGGCTCCAGGCTCTGGGCTGTCAGCACAGAGCCCGATGCGGGGCTCAAACCCATGAACTGTGAGATCATGACCTGAGCCGAAGTCAGATGCTCAACCGACAGAGTCACCCAGGGGCCCCAGGAAATGAAGTTTAAAACCAGAGTGTGATACTATTACATAGCTTCCAGAATCATCAATGAAAAAGGAGGTCAGTACTCTCTGTTGCGATGCTGTGGAGCACCTGGAATGCTCCTCCTTTGCCGGTGGGAATGGAAACTGTCACCTCACACTGGAAAGCTGATGGACTGGATCTACTAAAGCCAGGTATACGCCTACCCAGTAACCCCACGGCTAGACATATCACTGATGGAAATAGGAAGATACATTTACCAAAAGATGTGTGGAAGACAGTTGAATCAAAATAATGAAAAGAGTATTTGATTACTCACCTTCAGTACAATGGGTACATAAGCTGTGTCTACAATACTATGCCAACAGTAACAGGAATGAATAATCTATAACTGTATACCACAACGTGGATGAAACTCATAAATAATGTTGAGCAAAGCCAGCCAGGCACAAAGAGTACATACTGTAGGATTCCTGTTTTATAAGTAAAAGAAAAAGAAAACGAGGCACAAGTAATCTATGCTTTTGAAGGTCAGGATAGTGGTTACTGGGGGGGAGGTAAGCATTGGAAGGGGACATAACGGGGCTCTGAGTGTTGCGTCTGTTTCTTGATCTGGATGCTGATTATAAACGTACATTCTTTTTTTTTTTTAAGTTTTTATTTTTCAGTAATCTCTACAGCCAAAGTGGGGCTTGAACCTCCAACCCCGAGATTAATAGTCATGCACTCCATTGACAGAGCCAGTCAGATGTCCTTACGAAGCTGTATTCCGTTTGTGAACATGCACCAAGCTGTACACACCTGATATTTTCAGTTTTCTGGAGGTTTATTATACTGCAATAAACATTTTGTCGATGAGTTGCCTAGGCTAGATACAGTGTGTTTAATGTCCCTTCCGGCTTCGAATGGAGTAAGGACCACCTTCAATGTGCCAGGCACTACGTGTTTTCCAGACAAACTGCTCTGTAGTCATCCGAGCCAGGCACTACGGTGAGGAAACTGAGGCCCAAAGACGTGAGGAGCTTGCCCAGTTCATATATTGACTGAAGGGTAGAGGTGGCTTGGAACCCAGCCACTCAGAAGTCAGGACCCTCACCTGTAGCCCTTGATACCCACAGCCCAGAGAGCCGGGAAGGTTAGGTGTGGCAAAGCAGGGCTTTCTCTAGCCGACAGTCCCCTCCCACTCCCTGCGGGGACAGAGTCCTCCTGTCTCCAAGGCTCGCTCTCCCTTTGTCTCCACAACTGCGCTCCTCTGGGATTTTCCTCCAACTGGAAGCAAGAAGGGACACGTCCTATTTCTCTTTCCCTGAATCTGAGTCTCCCCACTTCACTGACCCTTAGAAGTTTCCCTTCAACTGACCTTAAGGGGGAAGAGCGTTTTTAAGTGTATGTGTGAGCACTTATTGAAGAATATCTCGTTAGCCTGCTCGTGATTTTTAAAGCTTGTTAAATAGGTTCTTACCAGTTATTTCTAAAAAGACAAATACACTAAATTGATCTGTGCCCATAAAATGGACGGGAATTTCTCAATGTATGAAATTGTCCCCCTCATTCCCTTAAATACATGTAGCTCCTTGGCTGTGAGGTTTCAAGTAGAGGATCTGTAATGGTCGTTTTTTAACATCAGAAATCCATGACCAATGGACGGTGCAACTCTAAAAAGTTATCTACCAGGCTCTTTATAAGGTATTCAGAACTAGCAAATAAAGTCTAGGAAGTTAATGTCCTAAAAATCTGGGACATGGGTGTTGATTTAATTTGTAGCCACTAACAGAATTCTGTAAGATGCTTCACTTTTGCTTTGAAAACGGCCCTGTGTGTTTCTATGTGCGGCCTGCCAGCGTAGCCACGCTGTGTGTGCTTGGCGTGGGTTTGCAAAAGCACCTAACATGGCAAGAAAAAGTAGCGTTAGGGTGGAGATACCTCCTTTGTGGATATGAGCTGGGAGAAGAGGGCACACATATATACAAACTCTGATGATTATAAAATTAGTTGAAAACTTTGCTAAGAGAAAACATAGAAAGAGTTAACATGAGAAATCATTACAAAAGGGATTTATTAGACAAACACATCCAAGGATTTGGTTGGAAAGCCCCGGGGCCTTTCAAAGCAGCACAAATCCAAAGTCAAACACTTGGAGCATTACTCTGCCTCAAGGTGTCCTAACAGGAAAGGTCCAGAAGGACAGCACCCACAGATAAGCTTTCCGCCTCCCCCCTAGTCCCTCTGTTCCAACCGGAGACTTCTGGGATTCTGGTACCTGAGAGATGAAACGTTTCCCACGTCTTACAGAAATTCAGCTTCTCGTCACAGATCTGTGCACTTGAATTGCCTGTTCCTGACACATGGGTGTCGCTTTTCCAGAAACCAACGAGCAGTGATTGAGAGTATTTATCAACACATAAACAGAACAAAATATTCTCTACCATAGTAACTGCATTTTTAATCTCATCTGGCATCAATCGTCTTTTCGAAACAACGCACTGTTTGGGGACACTCTTCTTTAAAACAGAAGGAGAAGAGTAATTAGTAAATAACACGCAATTAAATGATACACATTCTCAAGTCTTGTGAGAGTCCTGTGACTATGGAGTCTTCATTGAATTTGGCAGAAGGAGGGGATATTTTCCATCATTCCTGATAATCAGAGAACTAGATACTTCAAAATTATATCATGTGTTCATGACGCCAAACTGAATTTACTTTATAAGAAGCCCGTGGTCATTAAATGTAATTGTTAACGGCACAGGCTATCAAAAAATGGCAAGCATTATGCTCTCCATGTAGATGCAAACAGGCCTCAATCAAATAAAGGAAAGAATGACATAGATGTGACCTAGTTGGGAAGATCTGGGTTTCTGAGATACGAGCTCCAAACATGTTACATAGAAAACTAAACGTAGTATTCCAAACAAATCTGGCATGAGAATTTTATAGAATAACTAATGTTTAAAGGGAGATAAAAGTAGCAGGTCGAACTAAGGGCCATACATTAAGTCCCAGCAGTTGAATCCATTATGGGCATGATTTTCCTTCCGCTTTAGCCCAAGAAATAGTTCCTTCACACCCTTGACAACCTTTTACATGTTTACCATGCCATCATAGTCTGTTCCGAACAAGAATTGCTCTACATGAAGCTCTAATAATGTTGAGTTTGTGCTTTTAAAAAATAGTTCAGCAGAGGGACACCTGGGTGACTCAGTCGGGTAAGCCTCCGACTTCGGGTCAGGTCATGATCTCATGGTTTGTGAGTTCGAGCCCCGCATTGGGCTCTGTGCAGACAGCTCAGAGCCTGGAACCTGCTACGGATTCTGTGTCTCCCTCTCTCTCTGCCCCTCCCCGGGTATCTGTGTCTCCCTCTATCCGCCGCTACCCTGCTCATGCCGTTTCTGTCTCTCAAAAATGAATAAATGTTTAAAAAATTAAAAAAAAATAGTCTAGCAGGCATTCACTTTCAAATGCCCCCTCTCTGCAAAGAGAACTTTCATATTATTCGTCCCCTCTGATCTTATACTCTAATAAACGTTTGCCTGTAGCTCAAAAAAAAAAAAAAATCCCAATGTATGACAGTCACATGTCCTGGGGGATCCTGGTTCATTAGTTGGGGGCCTAGGAATTGTGGAGACAGATGTGTGAGCCAGGACCGAGGTTTTAAGAGTATCCAATACTGCCAAACAGGCAGCCCCAGGCATGGACTTCAAGATTTCACTTGAACCACTGGTCCCTTCATTATCATTTTTAGGCGTTTGAGGCCATCGCCTGGTTGGTGAAAGCGGCTCTGAAAACGTGCAGAGCAAGCAGAGCGTTTCTGCGTCGGCAGGTAAGCCGCAAAGCCGTTACATTTCCTAGCAGAGACTTCTGGGCTTTTCAGAAATGAAAGAGACCCCTTCTGCTAGGAAGAGCCTGTGGGGAGTCCGTTTGGAGCAAGAATTGTGCTCAAGTCTCAATCTTGAATGAAAACCTAAATATGTAGAAATATGTGCATTTTAAAAATAGTCCATTTCACCGCCGCGGTGTGTGCTCGCGGACCCGGCTAGTTCAGTGTTTGGGAGGAATCCCTGGTTTGGGGCCAATCATCAAGTACTTTGGGAGACCATCCGCTCTGAAAAGGGGAAGCTGCCTACCATGTGTGTGAGCTCACATGTTCTTAGATGCCATCCTAATTGTGAGCGCCCCGCGGGCAGGGAGTCTCGGCTCCCTCGTATCTGCATCCCCGCGGCCCTGCTCGGAACACCCAGACCCCCAAAAGGAGCCCTTGAACGGAATGGAGCCTGACCCAAAGTGAGGAGCCAGGTTCAGAAACGCGGAGCTCTGAGGGCAGCCTTCATCTCCGGACACTTTTAAAGACGGGCAGATGCTCGACCCCCTTCGTGGATCCCGTGGACGCAGGGGGGCGGCGCGGCGGCGAGGGGCGCTGCTGGAGTCGCCGGGCGGCCTCTCGCTGCCCTCCGGTGGCGCTTCCCAACCGCGGGAAAGGAAGGGGCGCGCAGACACCTGCTCACCACGAGGGGGCGGGCCCTGCACGTCGGCGCCCCACGGTGGAACCGGGACCACGCGACGACGCCAATCAGTTGTGAGTCCTGACGAAGCGGACCCCCGAGAGGCGCCAGGTTCATAGGTGCGGGGCGTAGAAAGGGGTCAGGTAGGAGGGTCCGAGGAAGGACGTAAAGGGGCCCCCGGCAGCTGCGGCCGTCGGCGGGAAGGACGTGGCGGCCGGGAAGAGGACGTTGGCCGCCGAGTAGGAGGGGAAAGTCTGGAAGGGCAGTGGGCCCGGGCCGGGGGCGCCGGGGCTGCCTCCCGAGCCGCCGCCGCCGCCCGCTGCGGCTGCCGTTCCGGGTGCCCCGGGCTGGGGCGCGCCGCTCCCTGCCTGCGCCGCACCGTCGGCGCCCGGGTTCTGCTTCTTCCACTTGGTCCTGCGGTTCTGGAACCAGATTTTGACCTGCGTCTCGGTGAGGCTGAGCGACAGCGCGAGGTTCAGGCGCTCGCACACGGACAGGTAGCGCGTGGCCCTGAACTTGTTCTCCAGAGCCACCAGCTGCTCGTAGGTGAAGGCGGTGCGCGCGCGCCTGGGCTTAGCGCAGCGGGGCTCCGTGCGCCGGCGCCGGGGCCGCGGGGAGCCCGGGGAGCCCGGGGAGCCGGCCGGCCCGCCGGTGACCCGCTCCCCCGCCGCCAACGCCGTCGCCCGGGACTCGGCGGAACCCGCTGGGTCCCCTTCCAGGCGCGCAGCCCGCTCCCGCGCCCGCCGCCGCCGCGCGTCCTCCGCTTCCTCCTCCTCGTCCTCTGCTTCCTCGGCCTCCGAGCCTTCCAAGGGCGACGCCGCGCCCGCGCCGCGGTCCGCAGCATCTAGTGGGAAAGGGGCGGGTGACCAGAAGCCCGGCACGACCCAGCCACTCCGGGTCCCCAGACCTCCTCTTCCTCTTCCTCAGAGCCCCCCGGTCGGCCCCTCCTCGGCCTCGCGCCCCCCCTCTCCTACCCGCGCGACCGCACACCCCCGCAGGCCGGGATTTGGGGCTTAGGGGTGCGGTATCCTCTTGCCCTTTACTCAGCTGCCACCTAGCTGACGTCCAAGAAATGTATTTTGAATGGATGAATGACACCTTGCATGAAGAAAAAATTATGACCGTATTGGACAATACTGGACGGGTAGGATCACTGTACACTGAGACATCGAAATGTCAAGTGCGTTTAGGCCTATGTCTCCCTAAGTCGCTAGAAGCCTATTTTGGTCTGGAACTCCTAGCAATTAAAAAAGAAGTTATTAAGCCCCCCCCCCCCCCCCCGCCAAGTGAAATTCCCTCTTTCCCATCTTCTCTCTCCTGCCGTGTTAATAGAGTTTCAGATTTGTGCGGGGCCGGATCGATAGATGTCATCTATTAAAGGTAAGTTTTAATCGAACAATATTAGGATCAGACAGGGAAAGGGGGTTTGAAGTCGGTACCTGCAAGCTGCGGGCAGGAGATATGCAGGCGCCAGTAATAGAATATCGATCACGGAGGTGGGGGGAGGGCGAGCGGCCCCTCGGAGGGGCGATCCGAACAATTACAAGGCGGACTACCGCGGCCCAAGCGCAGCCGCCAGAGTCGCCCCGAGCCCCAGACAATCACTGCCAAACTTGGGGAGGAGAAGCGGGGAGGCTGCGCGGCATCCAGCCTCTCTGGGACCCGCGCCCCTGACTCGGTGTCTCTCCAGCGAGCCTTGTGCCCACGCTTCCCCCGGCACAGAATCCTGCTGTCTTTTGTCCTACCTTCGGGACACAAACTCTCCCAGGCGTCTCATCAGGTGTCCACCAGAGTTAGGTCAAAATGTTTGTAGGAGAAGGGACCATGGTGGCCTCTCCCCACCCCACTCCATCCCTGCTCCCGCCCCAGGCCGTGACGGGGTCTGGGGAGAGCGGGCGCCTCGGACAGCGGGCTCTCAGCAGGAGTCTCGATGGTTGGAAGTGGGCACGAGGTGCTTAAACCTGACCTCCGACTCACGAAGACTCCGACACAAGATTTCGACTGTTTCCTCAATCATGAAATGGAGGCAATGTTCATGATGTGCTCTAGCTCGCGGGTTCTGAAGTTTTCCATGACTTTTATCCCGGTCTCTAGTCTAGGCCCTGGCACGTGATGGGCGCATTAAATGAATGAGCTCGGATAAGGGTGGACGCTGGCTGTTTAGTTTCCACTGCGCACAACAACAACTAGAACTGTGGTGCTTCCTGGCCTCTTTTCTGCCTCGATTCAGTTCCGACACTGGGGCAGAGCAGCCCTTTGTACCGCGTCCTGGGAGCCTTCTCCCTTTGGTGAAGGCTCCGCTGAGGTCCACTCATTCTGTCCCTGATCCTCCCCCCCACCCCCGCCTCCAACTCCCCATAGCATCCTCTGGGCTGGGGCTGCCCGGAACCGGGGCCCGCTTCGCATCCTTACCAGGGGTCTCCCGCTGCCGAGCTGAGTCCCCGGGGCTGGCGTCCTTCCCGGCTTCGGCCTCTGCCGAACTTTTCTTGGCTTCCCGGGGAGCAGGACGCACGGCCGGGAGCGCAGCGCGGGTGAATTTCTGCGGGTCCAGGATGTCCAGGACCGAGAAGGAAATCTTGTGGTGGGAGGGAGCCGCCTTGGCCCCGCCGTCCTGCCATGCCAGCATGCCCGCCGCCCGCGGGCCCGAGGCCGGCGGCGCGGGGTCCCGGACGGCCGCGCTCCGGCTTGCCTTCGGCTGTGGCGGGGCCGCAGCTCTCCGGCCAGTAGGAGGGTCGCGGCGGCCAAGTGAAGCCGGGGAGGGGGGCGCGGGGGCGGGGCCGGGCGAGAGCCGCGGGGGCGCCGCGCCGGGATTGGCACTTGCTCGGCCCAGGCCCCCACCACGTGCAGGGCGCGCTCGCCGCAGCCCCGCGACTGCCCCGCGCCGCGCGGGGACCGCTCGCCTCGGCACGGGGGCGCCTGCGGGAGCCCGGTGCGCGGGACCCTACACGGCCGCCGCCGGCTCCGCGCGCCTCCGCCCGACCCACCGGGACTCCTGGGGTGCGCGAGCTAGGGTTCGCGGGACGATTCCATTCGGGGGGACCCCCCCACACACACACACATACGCACACACTGACTTGCGCTTGGGTTTGTGACTTCCCCCCCCCCCCCCCGTGACTTTGAATTGGGGGTGGGGTTGAGGCCAGCACTGATGACTTGAAGGCAGCGCTCAGCTCATCTGACGCGCCTGTGAGCCACCGTGATGACCTCAGACCTGGTCACCTCGGATTTAAAAGCTCGAACGGTCTCCTGGTTTACAGGTCACAATTCCCCCGGGCTTGCGCCATCTCACTTGATTCTCTGAGCACCCCTGTGCCGCGGGACTGGCCCGGCACAACTGTCATCCCCATTTAAAGACGGGGAAACTGAGGTTTCCAAGATGAGAAGTGAGTTGCCCAGGGTTACTGTTGACTGGTGACAGCGTCCGGATTCGAACCTAGGTCTTCTTTTCCTGGACCTGTACCCTTCCCAGTATATCCTGCCATCTCAGAAATGGAGGAAGTCCTGCCCGGTGTGGGAGGCTCTCCCTTCTGCCCCAGCCGGTGCTTAGCCCAGCAGGGTCAGAGAGCTGGACGGGATTTGGAGAGAGGTCCAAGCCCCCACCTCGTGCCCACCGCTTTGGCAAGTGGCAGGCTGCGGTTCAAACCCAAGGGAGATGCCCTAGTGAGGCCAGGTGAGCTAGGTGAGGGTGGCTGTCCTGGCTTGCTGAGACGCCAAGCAGAACCCTAATGCCCTTCAGCCCTTCACAGTTACAGATTCAATCATTTGCAACAGAAATTGGGTCCCTGGAACCCAGGTTGCATCTCTGACCCCCATCTCCTTCTAGACGCAGGAGGCAAAAGGTTAAAAGATGCTTGTCGGGTTTGGATTTGAAGTCAGAGAGCAGAGATAACGGAAAGGGCTCCCATCTGCCCCACCAGGTCCCGTGGAAGGGAGCACCACAGTCCTTGGGGGAAATTTCCACCAGCCAGGTCCATCTTAACATTCCTTTTTTCCTTTCATCTCTTGGGGAGCAGTCCGTGGGCAGTAAGTACTTATCCCAGCGGCAAATTCTGAGGCTTCTCCAGCCCCTCTGCCCAGAACCACTTCTAACTCGCTGTTCCTTTCTTCCCGGCCCCATGGGGCTTCCAAACAATGACTTGGCAATTAATACGGTCACAGAAGGTAGCAGTAGGAAGAGGTGGAGAAACTCCCTCATTAAAGTGCGGGGGTGGGTGGGGCACTGTTAATCCCATCTGTTGTTGAAGAGAAGACCCTCTCGGCAGCTTCCTTGCAGCTTTTCTCATTCAAACCTGTGGCCCCTCCCAGAGGCGGCTCCTGTATTCCCTGCCGACTTTAAAGCCCTGCCGAAATTCAAACCAGCTCTGGTTCTGAAGCAATGATGGATTGTTCTTTTGCAGGAAAGGAGGAAAGGAAATGCCCTGCCTGAGCCCCCTGGCCCACCTCCCGCCAGAGGGAATGCGCCCCCTGTGAAAACCGAAGAGAAGGTGGCCCTGGAACTAAACAGTGGCACCCAGGAACCTGGATTGCAAATCACAGAACCTTCCTGAACGCAAACCCCTTGGGGTATTTTGCTTTCTGTTTTGACAGCTCCTTCTCACCCAGATCACCTACTTTTTAAAAATTTCCTTTTCTTTCTCCCTCCCTGTCTATATTGATCCCAGCCCCCTTTTATTTTTTCCCGCCCACATTTATATTTTTTCATACCTAGGTTCTTCAGGGTAGAAATAGATTTGCCTGAGGGAGCTCCAGAATGGACATCCGTGGCATCCCACGCTCCCTCTTCTGTTCTCCTTTTAGCAACCTTGAAGCCATTTTCACGGGAGGGTGGGCTGGCATTCCAGAGGCACCTCATCCACAAACCAGAGGGACAGAAATGGCTGGAGACAGCCAAGAGCTGCCCCAACCTGGGTCATTTTCATTTCGCTTTATAAATTGCCTCAAATTTTTTTTTTGGTTTAAGTAATACAAATCCCCTTTCCTTTGAGGTTCACAGGTGTTACATATAGAAAAGGAGCAGAGAGGGGCGCCTGGGTGGCTCAGTCGGTTAAGTGGCCAACTTCGGTTCAGGTCACGATCTCACGGTTTGTGGGTTCAAGCCCCGAGTAGGGCTCTGTGCTGACAGCTCAGAGCCTGGAGCCTGCTTCAGATTCTGTGTCTCCCTCTCTCTGCCCCTCCCCTGATCTCTCTGTCTCTCAATAAATAAATAAATAAATGTAAAAAAAAAAAAAGAAAAGAAAGAAAGAAAGATAGGAAGAAAAGGAGCAGAGAGGGGCGCCTGGGTAGTTTAGTCAGTTGAGTGACCGGCTTCAGCTCAGGTCATGTTCTCACAGTTCATGGGTTCGAGACCCGTGTCAGGCTTTGTGCTGATATCTAGCTCAGAGCCTAGAGCCTGTCTTCAGATTCTGTGTCTCCCTCTCTCTCTGACCCTCCCCTGCTCATGCTGTCTCTCTCTCACAAAAATAAGTAAAACATTTAACAAAATTAAAATAGAAAAAGAAAAGGAGCAGAGACAGGAGAAGCAACAAATTGGAGACAAAGTCAAGGACACATAAAGGCCATGTTTTTTAAGACTCAACCTTTAATAACTTCCTTTAGTTATTTTCAATTTCTCTTGCCCTTTATCACCCCTCCCCCATATTTCTGATAGGTGTGTTCAGTGCAGCACAGGTTATGTGCTTGGCTTCTGGAAATAGATGATGCAGAAGAAATAGCATAGTGTGTACCATCAGTCCTGAAGGAATAGAAAATACTCCCTTTAACCCCTTTCAGAGAGAACCACCCTGCCCAGCAGACAGGCAGAATTCTTTCATTTGGTGAGGGGAGGGGGGAGGCCTTCAGGAATTGTCTTTCTGGCCACCTGCTTTGTAAATGACCAGGAGGCAGTGAGACCTCGGATTGGTACAGTCTGGCCTTCTGGTCACTCGCTAATGTCCTCACACGTGTATTTATACCGAGGTGTTCCTATATAATAAATATATCCGTTTCCAGCAAGCCACCTTCCCTCTGTGCGTGGAGTTGATTTGTTTTTTCAACATGGGCATTAAAATTCTGCCTGAGTGCTGTCTTTAAATTGCTTGGATGCTAGGTGGGTCCCCACCCTGACCTGTCCTGATGGCAAGTGATGGCTGTAACAAGCCTGGGATCAATATTCATAGCGGGTGTCCCTGGCTGATAACACTCTCCAAGACAATGTTCACTATCAGTGCAGACAGCTGAGAGATTGGGCCATTAGGGATGTTGTGTTAAATAACCTGATCTATTTCTGGGGCTATTTAATGAATTTCACAGTTTAGATAGTATCTTTAAGGAGAAGGCAAAGGCTATTCCGGAGGCACTGATGCAAATCAATGATGCCAAGCTTCCCAAGCTATCCCACAAACAAAGTGGCCTATAATTCCGGCACAGCCTCCAAGAGAAGCTCCTGAGACATGAGCAGTGTTAACATGGGAAGAATTTGCTGTTTACGCAGAGGGAGAGCAATATTATGAGCCGTGTCAAAGCCCCTTAGATAACATCTTATGTTCCTGAAATAAAATAAACAGATTCTCTAGGTAAAACCCTGCGCTTCGGGCCAGCCCCCTGGGTAGGACATCTATGCCAAAGAGACAGCTTCATAAAGCGCAGCTTGGTGACAAAGGGAGAGAGAAGTCAACTGCAGGGATAGCCTTGCGGGCAACCCCGTTACCCATGACCTCAGCCAGTTTTCCCCAAGATGGATTTCAATTCCAAAGGGTCTGCAAAATGGGAGGGGTGCAGGGTGGGGGAAGAGAAGGCGCTGGATTTTAAAAGGAAAGTACTGATAACAACAGAATCCGTTGTTAACGTTTACTTGACTCTCTACCCCTTGTGGCTGGAGAGTTCATTTACAATTAAAGGCTAGCATTTACAATTTCCCACCAGGGCTTTGAACTCTGGCTGCCAAACTGAGCAAGGATTCCTTTTAAAAACCCACCTCAGGAGATTTTCACTTGTGAAAGCTCAAAGAGAAGACTTCCCACGTCCCCTGTTGCAACCGAAGGTAAAATGTGTACTTAGCATATTTTGCTCTAAGAAATCAGTATTTCTTCTCAGAAATCAACAGGTTAAAAAAAAAAATCAACGTCTTTATCTCAGCAAGGTGGAGGAAGCGGCAAAGAAGGGGATAAAACAGGGGTTACACTGATAAGTGGACTCCACGTTAATTGTTTCTGATAATGACAATATTAACAATGGCCGTTCTCTTGGGGAACGTGCTCTGAACCAGGCACTCGGCCAAGCTCTTTGCTTCTTTGGGGTTATTTCATTGAATCCTCCCCACAACCCCACGAAGCAGGCACTGTTATTATCGCCGATTTGCCCGTGACCCCAGAGCTAGGAAGTTGTGAAGCTAAGATCTGAGCCTGGGCAGTGAGATTTCCGAACCTGCGTCGGTAAAATTCTGATTCAGGAAGTCACATTCCTGCCCCGGGTTGAAATCTAATCATAGACATTGATCAAATGGCTTTCCTTCAAAGTTACACACGGAGCGGAGGTATGAGAGAGGACCTGCCCGGAAATAACTAAGCCCAGCACTACCGGGGAGGAGACTGTGGTGCCGGTTTGGGGATCCAGCTTTGGCTCTTACATTCAGTGTTTTATCCTACCGTTTTATCATACTCCCGGGAGAAGCCCAAGACAGGGGGATTGCCAGGCAAACTAAATTGCTCTGGGCATCTGGAAAAATAGAGACATGTAATTGGAAGAAGGAGAATGGGGGCGGGGAGGGGAATGCCAAGTGACAAGCTGAGGACATAGGGGGTGAGAATTGATGAGGGAGGGACAGGGCCAGAAGGAGGAGGGACACGAATGCAGTCTGGGCCGTTGCTCACCGTGAGCATCGAATGCCGTGTCAATGCCCTTCTGAAGGGAGACACATGCAGAATGAAGACAGGAACCAATGTGGCACTTTGCAAGTGTATGAAGTGCTCGCATCCCTGTTGAGCAGAGATGAGTGTGATCCTCATTCTTGGGCGGTGCCCTGCAAGGTAAGCGTCAAAGCCCTCTGCTCCCCACATCTGTGCCTAAGTGTCAGGCTTTTCCCCCCCTTTTTAAAAAATGTTTATTTTTGAGAGAGATAGAGACAGAGTGTGAGCAGAGGAGAAGCAGATAGAGAGGGAGACACAGAATCCGAAGCAGCTTCAGGCTCCGAGCTGTTAGGACAGAGCCTGACCCGACATGGGTCTCAAACCCATGAGATCATGACCTGAGCCAAACTCGGACGCTTAACCCCCTAAGCCGCCCAGGCGCCCCTTAAATCTCATGGTTTTAGCTTCTTGTCCCTGGTCATTTCCAGCCTAGCCACCTCCCCAAGCTCTTCACCTCCCATGGGGTGCAGACCTCGGCCCTCAGAGCACCTGGCCATGGCCTAAACCAGCAAAACCAACTGGAGTGTCTGAGCTCCCTGCCTGGGGACCGCTGCAACTCCTCCTGGTGGGTGGTGACCTTGTAGGGATGCTGATGGGCGCCGCCACATCTCCGTGCTGCCCCCAGAGTATCTGGGAAGCTGGCTTCCTTTGTGACAAGTCCAGAGTTTTCCATGCTGGCAAGCAGTTCAACGTGTTGAAAAACAAACCATCAGAAACCCATCCATGGGTCACCAGTCGGCCACCTCAGCGGGGTTCGCGCCAAGGGACCTCACTTGATTCGCCAGTGCTTGCGGCATTTCCGTGGCTACCGTGGTTTTTGGGGTGAAGGCTAAACGCCTTAGCACGGAGTAGGGATTCTTCACAATCCAACCCCACTCACTGCCTGTGCGGCTCTGGTCCCTTGAACACGGTGGTGTTCCGTGGGAGATGTGTGTGGCTCTCCTGCCCACACGTGGTGCCTTCTCAGAGACTCTGCCCAGCTTCTGGATCCCCGAGAGTGGGCAGTGGCCCAGGGGAAGGGAGAGGACACCCAGCCTTTGGGCAGGCCCATTCCTGGGCTGCACAAAGCAGTCGGCTCAGCCAGGTGACCTGGACCAGTCAGACCCCAGGAGTCCGATCCCAGGAGTCCGATCCCAGGAGTCTGATCAAGACCCACCGGTGTGTTTCCTGCCGGTGGTGGGAGCTTGGGCTCAGTGGGCAAGGACTATGGAGATGGGGTGACCGTCGTGGGGCCACATGAGCACGGAAGTTATGAGGGACTAGACACTCGGCCCGAGCTGGGAGAGCAGCAGCACAGAGCAGGGAATCTGTAAGAGGCACCGGCAGATGGGCGTGGGCCTGAGTTCCGTGCTTCCAGAGTCCGGCTGTGCGGGGGCACCGGGGTTCCCCGCCAGCCTCTGTGCATCCTTATAAACCTTCCTCTTCCCTTGATGGGAGCCACCCTTGTTAGCTGGGTTTCCCCAGGGAACCAGCATCTGTGAGCTGTATGGATATAGAGATAGAGAGAGAGAAAGAGATGGAGATTTTTTAATTTTTAAAAATTCTGATTTAAAATTCTTTTGTTTTATTTATTTTTGAGAGAGACAGAGAGAGACAGCACGAACAGGGGAGGGTCAGAGAGAGAGGAAGACACAGAATCTGAAGCAGGCTCCAGGCTCTGAGCTGTCAGCACAGAGCCCGATGCAGGGCTCGTACCCTCAAACTGTTAGATCATGACCTGAGCCAAAGTTGGACGCTTAACCAACTGAGCCACCAGGTGCCCTGAGATTTTTAAAATAAGGAATTGGTTCATGCAGTCATGAAGGCTGGCAAGGATATGTCGGCAAGCCAGACACCCAGGGGATCTGACGGCCTAGCTCTGGGCTGGAGGCCAGCAGGCTCTCACGTCCCAGGAAGCACGAGGTTTCAGTTCAAGTCTGAAGGCAGGACAGAAGCCTGTCAGGCGGGAAGAACTCTCTCTTCCTTGGAGGGTAGGTGGTCAGCCCTCTTGTTCTATTTAAGCCTTCAACTTGTTGAATGAGGCCCACCCATACGGGGCAGGGAATGTTTCACTCGGTGTGCCAATTGCAGGGCTTATGTCATCTAAAAATGGTCTCACAGACGCAGCAGGAGTAATGTTTGACCAAGGATCTGGGCACCCGAGGGCCCAGTCAAGGTGATACACGAAATTAACCATCGCACGCCCTGAGAGGGCCTCTAGTCCTGGCAACGAGACGGACCCCGGGTGGGACTCGCTCTCACAGCTGTCTGTGTCGCTCCAGCAATATTCCGTCCATCCCACACCTGCCTGGGAGCCGGCTTTCAGCTTCAAGTCGCCTCTGTCCATCCCACACCTGCCTGGGAGCCGGCTTTCAGCTTCAAGTCGCCTCTGTCCATCCCACACCTGCCTGGGAGTCTGCTTTCAGCTTCAAGTCACCTCTGCTCAAGTGCTCTTTCATCTGTGAATCGTTCCCTGCCCGCCCGGGGGTGCCTGGGATGCTCCTTCCCACATGGCACCCAGGCTTCCGTACGGCCCTGGCAGACGTCTCTTGCTTTTGCCTGATCAGCATCCTCGCTCCTTTTCTGGCATTAGTAGTTTGACTTTGCTCAGATCACCCCACGTCACCCGCCCCTTCATGTGTGGGACTGCCAAGCAAGGGCCCCACCGAGCCCTGGCCCGGGGGTGGGAGGGGGTCCTGCAGGGCCCTCCAGGCGCTGTCCCCTGAGACTCTGCAGCAGCGTGACCCTGAATGGGGGCTGCCTGATCCCAGCAGTAGTGCCTGAAGAAGTCGTCTGCCAATTCCCACTTCCAAAGCTGACGGTTCTAGTACTTTCTGAGCGCTGGTGGTCCAGCATTTTCTTTGATTCTATAAATTGCCTCACAGCCTTCCCAATGCTCCCCTTGCCCCTCCCACGTTCTGGAATTCAATTAGCCAAGGTCCAGGACTGCTGATGGGCATGGCCTTTATCACACTGTCTTCCTAAAGTTAAGGCCCACGTAGCACTTGTCTTTGTACCCATCGGCATCCTGGCCTTCAGCAGGTTGAAGATTTCAAAGGAATACATGGTGTCCCAGTAGCAAAAACCCGAAGCACTATATAGTCTGATTAAAATGGATTGGAAACCCCGCCCCTTCAGAGGTGGTATCGGCTAAGCAGAAAATAAAAATCGGATCCAGAAATGTTTAGATATGGACATGAGTTTATAATGGAGCCTGCTTCTTTAGGGACAATCCCTTCCTCCCGCCCATAGCTTTGGAAAGAGTCTCTTCAATAACTAGGACCTCATGTGAGTGTGAGTGTCCTTCCCACACACCTGTGTCCAGGGGCCCTGGAAAGCGTTGGAGCTGACAGCCTGAGCCTCACGGCACTGTCTGCTCGGTGACCGCCAAGCAGCGACAAGAAGGAGGGAGGAAGCAAACGGTGAGAATAAATTACAACCTAGACAATCGGTGCTTCTACTAGCAACACGCACATGCAACATGCTTCATGCAACACTCACATGGGTGGGCTATGCCTCAAACGTGCTCCTCTACAATGTGATCCCCTTTTAGGAAAGGAGAAAACACAACACAAAACACCACAGGATCATAGAATATCAGAGCTGCCGTATGCATGAGAGGTCATTCTAGAGTCTGGAATCTAGACTCCTGTTACTTAAAGTAGGATCCGTGGACCAGCAGCCTACCTGAGACCTTGTTAGAAATGTGGAAGCCCACTGGCAGGCTCAGTCGGTAGAGCATGCAACACTTAATCTTGGGGTCGTAAGTTCAAGCCCCCACGATGGGTGTAGCGATTACTTAAAAATAAAATATTAATTTAAAAAAAGGAAATGCAGAATCTCAAGTTTTACTGCAGACTTACTGAATCAGAATACGCACTTTATAGTGAGTTCCCCCAGGAAATTCACATCTATCTTAAAACTTGAGAAACATTGGGGCGCCTGGGTGGCTCTGTGAGTTAAGCATCTGACTGCTGGTTTTGGGTCAGCTCGTGATCTCATGGTTCATGACATTGAGCCCTGTGTCAGGCTCTGCCCTGGCAGCGAGGAGCCTGCTTGGGATTCTCTCTCTCCCTCTCTGCCTGTCCCTCCCCTTCTCTCTCTCAAAAATAAATAAATAAACATGTGTTTTAAAGAATTGAGAAGCATTGATCTAGAGCCAGAGACCAGAAGCACCAGCCTTGCTTGGCATCCTCTAACACATGCAAATTCTCAGGCCATCCCAGACCTCCTGAAACCAAACTTATGTTTGTTTTTTTTAATTCAAAAAATTATTTTTAAAGTTTATTTATTTTGAGAGAGGCAGAAGGAGAGTGCAAGCAGAGGAAGGCAGAGAGAGAGAGGGAGAGAGACAGAGGATCTGAAGCAGGCTCTGTGCTGACAGCCTTGGTAGGACTGTGCACAGGTGCGCCTCCCCAGCCCTTGCAGGGCACCTGAGTCAGGCCGGATCCCTCTCAACGCAACCAAGAGGGGTTGGGGGCTCTGACGCGACAGGGCCAGAGTTCTTTCTGGAACTGTCAGACCAAGATGAGGAAAGGGCTGTTCCGCATGTGGTTTACCTGGGGCTCTGACGTCCTAGAACTGTCACAGGTGTCTCGCCCAACTGCCTGGAGAAAGCCCCGCCACAGTGAGAGAGAAGGAAGTCGATCTGCAGATGCGGCAGAGCCCAGAAACGGAGTCGGAGAGCTTAGAACGCCACCATTTGAGGGGCACCTGGCTGGCTCAGTTGGGTCAGCGTCCACCTCTTGATTTTGGCCCAGGTCATGATCTCGCAGCTCGTGAGTTTGAGCCCCGGATCGGGTTCTGTGCTGACAGCATGGGGGCTGGTTGGGATTCTCTGTCTTCCTCTTTCTCTGTCCTTCTCCTGTTCATGCTTTCTCTCTCCCTCTCTTCTTCTCTCTCTCAAAATAAATACATAAACATGAAACAAAATTATTTAAAAAACAACAACAACAAAACACCACCCTTTGAGCCTTAGAAGCAGCCATGTCTGAAGTCAGAATTGCTAGACCATCTGGTTACCTGAGCCAATACCTTCCTTTGAAATGTAAGTCGTTTGAAATTGGGTTCTGTTACCAGCAACCAGAGTCCTGGCTGATGCAAGCAAATCTAGAAGGATTATACCACATCTACTGTGGCTGTGGAAGATGGGGTGGATTCACATTTGAGCTGAAATGCAGACATGACTTGTGAACTTGTAATTGGAAATGTCCCAGGCCAGGAGCTCTGCACAAGATAGGGTCAGTGTGCCACGTAACTAGCTCTGGCCCAAAAGATATAAACAAGAGTCTATTGGATCCGGATTTGGGGGACCCTTTTTTTTCCCTGCATACGGGCAACACTCAGCTCTCCCAGACCGTTTGCCCTTTTCCTTCTCCCTCTTCTTGCCTGAAATACTGACGTCATGGTTTAGGGGCACAGAAGGCACCTTGAGAGCGCTGCCTGACCACCGCCATCATCGGTCACATGCATGCTCCCAGGAAGGGCCTGTCCCTGCCAGCTCTGCCTTAACGCCACAGCATCCTCACTTGGCTGAAGTTGACATCCAACGACGTGAAGGAGCAGATCTACGAACTGGCCAAGAAGGGCCTGACTCCCTCACAAACTGGTGTGATCCGGAGAGATTCCCATGGTGGTGTACGTTGTGACAGGTAATACAATTTTGAGAATTCTTAAGTCCAAGGGACTTGCTCTCAGTCTTCCTGAAGACCTCTACCGTTTGATTAAGAAAGCTCTTGCTGTTCGAAAGCATCTTGAGAGGAACAGAAAAGATAAGGATGCTAAATTCCAACTGATTCTGATCGAGAGCCGTATTCACTGGTTGGCTCGATATTATAAGACCAAATGAGTTCTCCCCCCAAATTGGAAATACGAGTCATCTACAGCCTCTGCCCTGGTTGCATAAATCTGACTATGTACTCAAAGCAATGAAATCATTGTCTAACTAGAAAAAAAAGTCTCATGTTAAGGAGAGCAGAGCAGAAGCTGGAAGTAGCCTGTTCCCTGATAGTCCAGGAAGCTCTTGAAACTGCCCAGGCCTTCCTGGTACCTGAGCAAGAGTTCCTCTATTTGGCTGAGCAACTGTGGTTAGGTTTCTATTACAGGCAGCCAAATGCAAGCTAATTTATATAATGCCCTTCACCCATTATATTCAAAGACAGGTCATGGGCTTTTGGGCCAGGTCTGAGCCCATCAGTGGCCCACAACACCACGTTGTCACCTTGGATGGATCAACATCATTCTCCAGGTGAGGACCTAAGTCCCTGTATTCATGTGCTACTGGTGCTGTAGCAAACTGTCCTAAGTGCAGTTGCTTAAAACAATACAAATGTATTATCTTCTAGCTCTAAAGGCAAGGAGCCCTAAACTCAAGGTGTCAGCAGGGCTGAATTCCTTATGGAGGTTCTAGAGGAGAATGCATTTCTTTCCCTTTTCCAGCTTCTAGAAGCTTCCTGAACTTCTTGGCTCATGGCCCCTTCACATTCCGGGCCAGTAGTGCAGCACTTTCAAATCTCTCTCTCTCTTTAGCTCTGCTTCTGTTGTCTTGTCTCCTTCTCTATTGTCATGATTCTGACTCTCCTGTCTCCCTCTTTGCCTTATAGGGACTGTTGTGATTCACTGAGCCTATTTGGATCATCCAGGAAAATCCCCATTCCAAGATCCTTAGTTTACTTACGTCTGCGAAGGCACTTGTGCCAGGTAAGGCAACACAGTCACAGGTTCTGGAGACTAGGGTGTGGACAACCTCAAGGGGGCGTTATGCAGTCTACCATAATTTTAGATATAGAAAGTAATTTCAGGGCACCTGCGTGCTCACTCACTCTTGATTTTGGCTCAGATCATGATCCCAGTGTTGTGGGTTGGAGCCCACGTCAGGCTCCATGCTGAGTGTGGGGCCTGCTTAAGATTCTTTCTCTCGGGGTGTCTGGGTGGCTCAGTTAGTTAACTTTGGCTCAGGTCGTGATTTCACAGTTCATGAGTTTGATCCCCACAGGCTCTGTGCTGACAGCTCAGAGCCTGGAGCCTGCTTCGGATTCTGTGTCTCCCTCTCTCCCTGCCCCTCCCCTCTCACACTCTGTCTCTCTCTTTCTCTCTCTAAAAAAAAAAAAAGATTCTCTCTCTCCCCCTCTGCCCCTCTCCCCTGCTCACCCGCTCTCTCTAAAAGGAAAGAAAAGAAAGGGATTTACTCAAGGTCATGTACGGCCAGTAGAAGGAGGACCATGGGCAGGCTCCCCACCACTGGCAGAATGCCCTTGCTTCTCCTCCTCCTTGGCTACAGTGCAGCCACTGTGCAAGGTCCATTTCAGCCTGTCTCTCTGTGGTGAACAAACCCATCCTCTAGTCTGTGTTTATGTCACTCATTGGCACTTGCCACACAACTGATCAGCAATCTTAAAGGTGTACATCTTGTTCTCGACAGTCTTGACTCAAAGGCAAAGGTAAGATTTTAGACCTTTTTGCATCCCTAGAGCCCAGTGAACCCAGAGAGTATAAGTTCAATACATGGGTATAGAGCATGATGTGGATGGCAGATTATCTAGATTGCTCACTTAGCTCCTGTACTACAGAATCTGGAAGGCTAAAAACTACATTTCCCAGACTTCCTTGCAGGTCAGACTAGGTTCCACAAAGCTAGACAGGGTGAAAATGAGCTGGGTGGCAAGGATTGAGGGAATCCTTCAAGGGCAATGTGGTGAACAGATTTGGTTCCTTGGGGGCTTTGCTACCAGGTCCCTGGCATCTTAGGAAACAGTGATGGGGCAGTAAGACAGTGGAACAATGTAATTGGCCATTCCACACAGCCGCATGGCTCCTGGCTGTACAGTACTTGCGCTTGGTTCTCCAGTTCCCATGGAAATCTGCAAGCTCCTTACTACCTGCTGTAAGCCCTAATCAGGAGTGGTTTCTATCTTCCGCAACTAAGAACCATAGCTAACATAGGGTCTAATATTCTTTTTATAATTTTTTAAGATGTTTTTTATTTATTCTTGAGAGAGAGAGAGAAGGACAGAGCACAAGCAGGGGAGGGGCAGAGCGAGAGAGGAACACAGAGTCCAAAGCAGGCTCCAGGCTCTAAACTGTCAGCACAGAACCCAATGCAGGGCTCGAACTCACAAGCTGTGGGATCATGACCTTAGCTGAAGTTGGATGCCTTATCGACTGAGCCACCCAGGTGCCCCAATATAAGGTCTAATATTTTTTCTCCTGCACTGTCAGTGCAGAGCCCGATGCGTGGCTCCAAATCATGAACTGCGAGATCATGACCTGAGCTGAAGCCAAGACTCGAACACTTATCTGACTGAGCCACTCAGGCGCCCCTGAACTGGGTGAAAGTTCTAAAATTCTGACAATTTCTTCCTCCTACCTGTGACTCAACAGGGTGAAATGAAGTGGTCATTCAAATATGGTCTTCTTTTGATACCTCAAAGCGAAGTTATGCCCAGAGGAGTCTGATTTTTCAAATTTCAATTTAAGACTTGGAAAACTCAGAGGAGCAGTTAAGGAAACCCTCCCTGTTTTCTATCGATTTTCATTTATTGTAAAAATGTTGTAACATTAGGGGCGCCTGGGTGGCTCAGTCAGTCAAGCGTCTGACTCCAGCTCAGGTCATGAGCCTATAGTTCATGAGTTGGAGCCCTATGTTGGGCTTCTGTGCTGACACCTCGGAGCTAGGAGCCTCCTTCTGGTTCTGTGCCTCCCTCTCTCTCTGTACCTCCCCTACTCCCACTCTGTCTCTCTTTCTCAAAAATAAGTAAACATTAAAAAAAATTTTTTTGAGAAAGAGAGCAGAGCATGAGCAGGGGAGGGACAGAGAGAGACACACAGAACCAGAATCAGGCTCCAGGCTCCCAGCTGTCAGTGCAAAGCCCGATGTGGGGCTCGAACCTACAAATGTGAGATCATGACCTGAGCTGAAGTCAGAGGCCCAAAGGACTGAGCCACCCAGGTGCCCCCCCAATTTTTTTTTTGTTATCTTTTGAGATCCAAATTTTTTAAATAAAACGATAATGTAATATTAAGGGGAGTGTAACAATTCATCCAAAAATATCACTGGCCTAACACACTGCAATATTCCCTAGTTCCTCTCAGCCCTGTTCCTACGCACCCTTAATTTTGCAGGGCTGTAGTCTACGTTATAATTTTGAAGTCTGCTTTCTCATATGCTAAAAACATGAGCAGTTTCCGTGTAGCTACCCAGTCTTCATTTTTGATGGCATATTTCTTTCTGTAGCCATGTTATATATGCTCACACATTCGCTTTTCTTCCAGCTTGTGTTGGCGTAATGGCTTACATTGCACTCATGGTCTTGAGAATCATTTCCGTAGCATCTCTTCCCAGGCATAAGATTGTCCGGCCAATTGATCCAACTACCTCCATTGCTTATAAGCCTGGTCATACTCTTCAGCCAGAGGATGAGGCCACCAATGATCTCTTTAATTTTTGCTACTTTTACAGGTGCCTCCGTGTTTAGAAGTCTGGTTTTTAGGGGAGAAGCTTGTTTTACTGCTTTTCCTGCCTTTTGTCCACTGATCTGGGGAGACAGCTCCCACTTCGCGGGCTTACGCCGGGGAGTCAGGGGGCGGCGCCCCGCGGCCCCGGCGTGGCGCCCCGCGGTTCCGGGTTTCCGACTACACAGCCCAGGACTACACTTCCCAGGCGCCCCTGCGCCGCGAGCCTGGCCGCAGTTCCCAGCCGCGAGTTGGGACGCGGAGTCTGAGGAGTCAGAGGAGTCAGAGGCGCACAGCCGGGCACGATGGCTGCGTGGAGCGAGCGGCTGGCCGGCGTGCGCGGGGTGCTGCTCGACATCTCGGGCGTCCTGCTCGATGGCGGCGAGGACGGCGGCGTGCCCATCCCTGGCTCGGTGGAGGCGCTGGCGAGGTGAGTGGGCCGCGGTGGTCGCGAGACGCCCCGCGCTGCCGGGTCCCACCGGCGGCTTCCGGCAGCTGCCGGAGGGCGGGGCGGGGGCGGGGCTGGCGCTCTGGCCCCGCCCCGGCCCCTGAGAACCCACCCCGGGCGGACCCCATCACAGCCCCGCAGCCCTGGCGAGCACTGCCGGGTCCGCTGCTGAGCGCTTGGAACGGGGCTAGTCCGCATTGAGACGTGTTGTAAGTGCACAGTCCTCGCCGGATTTCCAAGAGCTATCGACAAAAACGTAAAGAGCTCAATGTTGCTTTACATTGACTACGCGTTGAAATGATAATGATTTGAATATATTAGGTTAAATGAAATACACTAGATAGATTCCACCTGTTTTGTTTTGAATTTTTGTTACTGTAATTACAGGAAAACTTTAAATGAGTATGCGCCGGCATGGTTTAGAGGGGAGGAGGAGGAAGGCATCTTGTCCATCAAATCTTGTGCACAGAATACCGCGCAAGAACCACGGTTTGCACTCCTGGACCCTCCGCTTTGTAGTCACCATTGGTTGGCAGGACAGGCCAGTGCTGCAATCATGTTGATGGGCAGCCAGGAAGGGCTGATTGCCCAGGACTTGGCTTCCCAGAAGCACTCTGGGGGAGGGGTGCTTGGGGGAGGGGGGACCCTGGGTTAATGGGCTGACCTCACTAGGACTCAGTTTACCTACCTATGGATGGCAGTTAAGTGAGCCTCTTTGTCGTTCTCAGAGAGCCCACCCCACCTGTCTGGACCAGAGCCAAACTGTCTTGAGTAGCAAAACAGGAGGTGTTAGAGAGGCCAGGGACTCAGAAAAGGGAGATGTGGCCCCCAAGAGAGCATGAGAGGGGCAGCCAGACCTGGGAGACTCTTGACAGACTGGGGGCTTCATTTCCTAAAGTCAGGTTTAAGTCCTGGCCTTTCCCTTAGTGTCCCTTGGCTGCAAGGCTTCAGACTGACTCTGTCACGGACAAGAACATTATGAGGAGGCACCTGCAGGAATGGAGCCGCAGGCACTGACTGTGTTTTGGGGTTAAGAGGACCTAGCCCCTGGGAGCATGAGACCACAGCCCCAGGGCTGTGACTCCCCTTGACCGGCTGAAGCCACCACAGCTCAGGGCATGTCGGGAAGGGGGAGGGGGTCTCAGCTGGGACGGTGCAAGGACCGCGGAGGCCCACATCAGCCTGACTCCCAGCCGCTGCACCGGGACCACACTTACAGTCCTTTGCGGGAGAAGTGGGTATTGAGAGAGGTCAAGGGGTTCCAACAGCCCCTCCTGAGTCGTGCTCCCACCCTGACACAGGCCTGCCCCGTAGATGCATGTGCAGTTCCCTGGGTGGGGCCGGAAGGAGGGGTCCCCAGCCCGCTAACCTCCTGTGGGTTCTGCACTGGTGCCTTCCCGCTCATCCCCGGGAGGGGATTGGTTTGGATTTGCTTACACCCAGGCCGATGTATGTAGCTGGGCTGTCTCTGTATAAACCTAACGGCTACAGGAGAGTCTTAAAACACATCAGAGCCAGTTTTGTGGGCTGAGAGGAAGATTTCCTTCCCCGGAACATTTGGGATTATTTTCCACGAGGGGCAGAGTGTTCCTTATCCTGGGAGGTTTTATCGCGTGGCTGCCCAGGGGCCTGGAGAACTAATGACTTCATCCCTCCGAAACCTCCTCGGTTCCCGGGCCACAGGGCCAAGTGCCCAGCCTCCCTTCCTGCTCCCCTGGGGCCTTCTCCACCCCAGCACCCTCCTCATACCCCTGCTCCCAGTTACATAAAGATTCCTGGACAAGATTGTCACTGATAAACCTCCCTTGTGGCCCAGCACCCACTGAGCCCGGGCCCGCCCAGTGCCCACACCAGGTGCCCTCTGGCTCTCTGCATATTCCTTTTCTGCTCAGCTCTTCTGCCAGCTCTCGTGCCCAGCCCGCACACAGCGGCCCACTGATCACACTCGGGCTCAGGGAAGCCCCGCACGCCTTCCTTGGAGGTGGCCCTGGGCATGCCCAGAGTCCAGCGTCCAGACACTCGGTGGTCGTTGAGTGTGGTGCAGTAAACGTCCCCCTGCCGCTGGAGCTTTCCGTGGGGATGCCTCGCGCATACGGATGCCCCTGTGTCGTGGTGCCCAGCCAAGCCCGGGCTCTGCCAGGAACCCCGTGGTGGCTCTGCCCCCTGCATTCGATGGGGGGCCTCCTTGATTTGCGGGGCTCACTCTGACATCCTAGGGAGCTCAGTGGGAGTCCCTGGAGTGAGCAGCTGCAGAGGGTTGGGTGTGGTGGGGAGGGGATGAGGTCCCAGGGAACCATTCACCCTGCTGGTGGCTCCCCAGCCCCACCAGTTCCCAGCAGTACCTTCCATTCTGGGACCCCTGGAGGGGCCAGCTCCCCACTCTTCTTCCTAGACTCTGTGTACTGACATGTGTCCTCAGATTTTCTGAAAGGTTCCCCCTGTTTTGGGGACGTGGAGTACATGAAGAGTATAAACTCTGCTTTTCTGGGTCGCCCGAGGGACTCAGTCAGTTAAGCATCCAACTTTGGCTCAGGTCGTGATCTCAGGGCTCATGGGTTTGAGCCCAGCATCCGGCTCTGCACTGTCAGAGTTTAGATCCTCTGTCTCCCTCTCCCTCTCGCTGCCTCTCCTCCTGCCTCTCCTCTCTCTCTCAAAACAAACAAACAAACAAATAAACAAAACACAAAAAAACCATTAAAAATAAAGAAAGAAATCGTTTTCATCATACAGGTCTTTTACATCCTTG